>NC_051169.1:77735781-77855781 GCF_013339725.1 Rhipicephalus microplus
CTGGGAGAAGGAAAACAAAGAAACATGCAGGCTTATAATCTGGCAGCTCCATCACTCAAATACATGTCCAACAATTTTTCGAATTGGCAAAGATCGCTTGCATTTACTACAATGCCTGGCAACGCATTCCAAAACTCAATCGCAGCTGGAAAAAAAGAATAAAATAACAGATCTCTCCGAGAAGAGTACGGTACTAAAACACAGTCGTGATTAACCCGACTGTTTTGTTTCCCTGGCACTTTTAAATACAAATCTTTGTTAATTTTTAGTTGTAATTGCACAAATAAATGTAAGTCATGACATTCATCACATATATATCATGATTTCCATGTTATGATTAGTCGAATGTGTTCTTCATACAGACATGTTTTGCCATACCAAGTTTGGTATCGA
Organism: Rhipicephalus microplus; assembly: GCF_013339725.1. Classification (NCBI taxonomy): domain Eukaryota; kingdom Metazoa; phylum Arthropoda; class Arachnida; order Ixodida; family Ixodidae; genus Rhipicephalus; species Rhipicephalus microplus. The sequence goes on from NC_051169.1 coordinate 77,736,175, forward strand.
TACCATTATAGAAACGGCCAGGAGAGCTAAAAGTCGTAGGCGGCTAGATAGATAAATAGATAGATACGCTCAACGTCACCGAAGTTCATTAAGAAATGCTTCGCATTCAAAAGGCAAGTGTTACCAACGCTTTGCAAAGACGACACGTTGGTGGTACCTGCCCGTAGCTTTGCGTTCTACACCTTATCGCCTCCGAGAATGCCGCGCGTCTTTCACCGCGGGCGCGCATGCCTTCCTTTGTTTTCGAAGATGACTGCCAGATGGCGCTCGTGTCTAACGTGCCTCGATGCGCTCGTTCGCCTCTGCTGCACGCTCGAGGCACTCTAACGCAGTGCCTCCAGAATACCATTGAGGGATTTTCTTGCGCAGAACATCATATAAACGTTTTGTTCACTCTTTTCAGACGCAAGACTACGAAATTTGCAGTGTAACATGCAGATCGGGCGCCATTTTTTTTGCATCGTGCCACCGGTTGGCACATTTAACAAGGTAGGCGTTAAATGTGGCGTACTACTTAGAGCTCTTAGGAGAAGCGCGTTCTCGCTACGTGGAGAAGGTGCACTTGTGCGACCAAGTGGATCCATATCCACTTTGACCCGGAACAGACACTACAACTATCTTTGCCATCCCGAGGCGTCACACGGTGACATCGTGAACTATTTAGTTTTCAGCACTGATGTTGTAACCTAATTGAATTGAAGGCTTTCAAATCAGTGGAAGCGCACAACTACTTCACCAGCAGCTGGGAAAAAAAGTCTCTCTGCTAAGGAGCTTAGCGACCGTAGAGCGATCATCGTTGCCGAGCCGAGTTCTATGATTCTTCACATTCAATGCAGAGGACAGCTCCAAGTTATCAAATAGTGATGAATGAACGCTGCCTAATCAACAAATGCTGATGTTTGCGCTCAGTTCCCACGTGAGTACAGAGAGGTGCTCAGGCGGTGGTGCGATTGAGCAATAAATGGTTGATATGAAAGAAAATTTTTCACAGCCTACATAGGTTAACTGATAACCTCTTGGTATTGAGGTTATTAAGTAATGCTCTTTGACTGTACAATGAAATCTTGCCCGGCCGCGCATTTTCCCCCCGTCGCTGTGCCCTAGGGTATGTGCACCTAGGGATAGTAAATTTGACGTTGTCAAAGCTAAGCCAAGGACCGCTGGTTGACATTCAATGCTTAGTAGTTTCCCTGCGTTGGGGTAAACCTTAGCCATATAGCGAAATAAATGTTCCTCGCGTCCTCTAAAATTCTTCACTCAGTCAGGCATTGATGCAGAATTTCTTACTATATTTTGTCAGAACGTTATTGTTTACAACCCCAAAAACCAGTGACACAAACATATATCTCTATAGTAAATTCAACTATCCCAACGCACAGAGCTGTTGAGATCACATATACGGCAGTCACCTCATCACAAAACGGCAGTCACCTATCAGAGGCTCACGGGATGGCCTAGTGCTCTCCCATAGTAGAGTACCAAGCACTCTAAATCGTTCACCATTTTTTTCTAAACACCATTATCCAGTGGTCCACTGGATGGCTTACAGCTCTCCCGTAGTAGAGAACCAAGTGCTCCAAATATTTAACTATTTTTTAAATACATGGCATTATGAGCGATGATATACTGTTCACTGGGACGGCTTTCTGCTCTCTTATGGTAGAGTGTCAAGTGCTCTAGATCGTTAAATACTTTTTCTAAGCACACATGCAGGTATGTCATTCGTTGAAGCCCACGGGACTGCGTTGTGCTCTCCCAAAGCACCTCGTACTCTCCATCGTAAACTTTTAAACGCGAAGCGTTTCTTAGCGAACTTCGGTGCGTTTGAGCCTATCTATCTATCTATCTATCTATCTATCTATCTATCTATCTATCTATCTATCTATCTATCTATCTATCTATCTATCTATCTATCTATCTATCTATCTATCTATCTATCTATCTATCTATCTATCTATCTATCTATCTATCTATCTATCTATCTATCTATCTATCTATCTATCTATCTATCTATCTATCTATCTATCTATCTATCTATCTATCTATCTATCTATCTATCTATCTATCTATCTATCTATCTATCTATCTATCTATCTATCTATCTATCTATCTATCTATCTATCTATCTATCTATCTATCTATCTATCTATCTATCTATCTATCTATCTATCTATCTATCTATCTATCTACGTAGCCGCCTGCGAATTTTAGCTCTCCTGGCGGTTTCGATAATGGTATGGATATTGGTAAGGCATAACATGACTGTATGAAGAACATATTTGACTAGTCACAACATAAAATCATGATATGTATGTCATGAATGTCATGATTTACATTTCATGGTCATGCCGCTCTTGCGGTGGCTTCGTTCGGATGGCATGTTGCAAAACTGGTATGGTATGGCATGATTGCATGGCAAACACAAGCGACCACCCATAACACGAAAATCATGACATGCGTCTCATGTAACAACATGATTACATGCCACGCTCATGATGCACTCGCGGCCGTTTCACTAGCGTCTCATATACCCAATTTAGTATTACGGTACGTGAATGGATGACAAAGGTATGTGACTGGTGCAAACATGATAATCATGAGATGCGTGTCAGGCAACAACATGACTACATTCCACGGTCATGATGCGCTGGCGGCCGTTTCGCTAGCTTCACATACCCCAAATTCGGTATTACGTGACGCGAATGGACGACAAAGGTAAATGATACATCCAAAAACGATAATCAAGACATGCGTGTCACGTAACAACATGACTACGTGCCACACTCGTGATGCGCTCGCGGCCTTATCACTAGCTTCACATATGCCATATTTGGTATTAAGTGACGACAATGGATGACGAATGTATGTGACTGGTGCGAACATAATAATCATGAGATGCGTGTCATGTGAGAACGTGATTACATGCCAAACTCAAGGCGCCAATACATTTCGACGTGACGCGGTGCACGCGCTCGCCAGCGTTCATTTCGTCGCGTCACACCAGCATTGACATGCCAGGCACCGGTGCTGCCATACTCTCGCAGGCGCACACCATGCTACATTGCTTTGACGCATGCGCCTTTCAGCGAGGACGTCCGATGTCTGTCACGAAAAGAAGGAGACGCAATGTTGCCTGGGTAACGCAGTGGCGAGAAATGCAGCTTGTCGCATTTCGTGCCGGCTGCTGTCAGGCCGCGCCGACGGACGCTGGTCGCATTTGGCGTCTGACTATAGAGTACTCGCGTTTGCTAACGTAGCGTCGCTGTGCCCAGCGTGCATGCGCGTCAACGCTACATTGGAGTATATTGGGCCCTTCATGAATCGCTCGCGGCAGTTTTGCTAGCTCCACATGTACCAAATTCGGTGTTCATCATCAGCATTATCATCATCATCATCATCATCATCATCATCATCCTGACTACGTCCACTGCAGGACAAAGGCCTCTCCCATGTTCCGCCAGTGAACCCGGTCCTGTGCTTACTGCTGCCAATTGATACCCGCAAACTTCTTAATCTCATATGCCCACCTAACCTCCTGTCTCCCCCTAACCCGCTTGCCTTCGCTGGGAATCCAGTTAGTTACCCTTAACGACAAGCGGTTATCCTGTCTACGCGCTACATGCGTGGTCCATGTCCATTTCTTCTTCTTGATTTCAGCTATGACATCCTTAAACCCCGTTTGTTCCCTAATCCACTCTGCTCTCTTCTTGTCTCTTAAGGTTACACCTACCATTTTTCTTTCCATTGCTCGCTGCGTCGCCCTCAATTTAAGCTGAACCCTGTTTGTAAGTCTCCAGGTTTCTGCTCCGTAGCTAAGTACCGGCAAGATACATATGTTATATACCTTTCTCTTGAGGGATATTGGCAATCTACCTGTCATAATTTGAGAGTGCTTGCCAAATGTGCTCCCCCAATTTTTATTCTTCTAGTTACTTCAATCTCGTGGTTCGCCTCCGCGGTGTTCGTGTTACTTTCGGTGTTACGTGACATCAATGAATGACGGAATATATGATTGGTGCAAACATAATAATCCTAACACATGTGTCATGTGTGAACATGACAACATACCAGGCTCATGGCGTGCTCGCGCGCATTTTGCTAGCTAAAATATACTGAATTTGGTATCACGTGACGTGAATAGATGACGAAGGTAAACGACACATCCAAACATGATAATCATGACATGGAAGTCATGTAAGGCATCATTTACTTCTACTTCGTAACGTTTTACTCATATTAAAGTGACCTATCAACATTTCTCATTCGTGCTTCGCATACCATCGATTTCCAGTGTACCTGGATCTGCCATTTTTTTTCCCGAACACAACCCGTTGCAACTGCTTCTGGGACGACTCCATACTCTCCCATTGTAGAGTACCAAGTACTCTAAATCGTTAAAAACTTTTTGTAAGCATACTTCCTATGTGTTTGTGGCGTCCCACGATAGAATATTTTTTTCTAAACACAAAATCTTAATGCTCTGCTATAGTAGAGTATAAACGGTTTCAAGGTTGCATGCATTGTTCCTCCCAAAAAACTTCCGGTCACCTCATTCACGTGCTCCTAACATCGAAACTGAAAGCACGTTTTTAAGTTCTTTCCAAGGATAAGAAAAGCCTCTCTCTCGTTTTTCACCTAAAAGAAACGTGCGTAAAGTACATGACAATACTACATAATTTCTACGTAGCTCAAAAACATTTATTTGAATATATTTTGCCAAATAAGGGAAGGAAACTTTAGAATGTCAGCGAGCTATTTTCTAAGGCTCTTGTTGTCCACCTATGCTATGAAGCACAGCTGTTTAGAAAACCACGGGATGTCATCAAGGGGTTGTGTTTGGAAACAATGAAAGGGTCTATATTGTAAATTTAATCATGTATCACTTCTACATAATAATGATCGCAAATAACGGACAATATTGCCAAGAGAAGCGTAGGAGGTGTTATTAGACGCAATTGTAATGCGAATGTGAAGAAAAAGAAATAGCAGCATATCCACGGAGTGAATGATGGATAGTGGGGTGAAGCATCCGTCCGTTCATTCGTTCTTGCTTCCGTTCATCCATGCGTGCGTCTGTGTGGCCGCCCGTGCGTCCATAGGCCCGTCCATGCGTGTGTCTATTCGTGCGTCCGCACGTTCATCTGTATGTCCATCCCTGCTTTCGTCCATGCATCCGTTCCTGCGTCGGTCCATGCGTGCATCCGTCCGTGCAGCCATTTGTGCGTCCGTCCATGCATCTTTCTGTGTGTCCGTTCGTCCACCTATTCAACTCTCAAGCACCAAGTACGAAGCTATTGTAGTACCAAGTACGGAGCTATGGCACGCACAAGTTGCCATCTCGGACCCAAGGGGTGCATAGTGAAGCTAGTGAAGCCTTAAACGCAGGGACACCATTGAACAGATTTGATGCAGCGCGAAGCGAAACACGGGCACGAGAAGGCGCATATGGACACCAAACAGCGCTAAGGGACACATCCGAAGAGGTTCCATGATCATCGTTTACCTGAAAGAAATACTGAAGAAGAATTCGAAAAAAAAACTGCTGAGAACTTCAAAATTCTATTCGGCAGATGTGACTGTTCCGCTAAACAGAGGTTGTAGAGAGTTTGAGCATTGGGGTCCCAAAGAGCTTGGGGGCCCAAAAAGCTTATGACGTGCCAGGGCGCATGCGCAGAACCGAAGCCAATGTTTGGCTTTTGCTGACCCAAGGCCCAAAATCTTTTGGTTCAGCACTACCCAAGCTATAGGGTGTAAGAAAGTTACACAGATGCGCAGAAAAACATAGTCCTAGATATATGAAGTGCCTTAAAATTGACCGGGTTGAATAAAATTGGTGTTTGTTGTATGTTACGCCCCATCATTATGTGATACGTTTATTGTTCGCATTTAGTTCGTACGCACGAAATTAATTTTGTCTCTTGTTCCCGGTAACTGCGTTTGAAAATCAACATGGCAGCATCCATGCAGAAGCGACCACCCGCTTCGATCTGAACTTAGTCCTGCTACACGCCCACTGCACTAACAGCAATAAACGAACGGTGCAACCCACCATCAATTTGTTTCATCTTACTTTGAGAATAAAACATAAAGTACGCGTTGTCGTTATTAGTGAGATATGCTCTTTGCTTAGACGCACGTGCAAAGAATAACGCGCCGAGGCAGCGCTTGGGTTGCGTCATCAGACCAAGAACGCTGCATCTTCAAACATCGGACATGCAACATGGCACAGCGTTTCGTACGCGTCAGATCCTTCTTCAATAGAAAGGAAAGAAATTGGCAGATCCCACGTACAGTGGAAATTGATGATATGCGAAGCGTAAATGAGAAATGTTGATATGTCACTTTAAAATTAGCACAACGTTACGAGGTGGAGGTAACTGACGCCGTACATGACCTCCGTGTCATGATTATCATATTTGGATGTGTCGTTTACTTTCGTATTCTATTCGCGTTACGTGATACCAAATTTTGTATATGTGGAGCTAGAGAAACGGCCGCGAGGAAGCTATGAGCTTGTCATGTTGTCACGTTCTTACATGACACGCGTGTCAGGATTATCATGTTTCAGCCATTATTTTTTTGTTGTACCTCTATGCTCTCTGCCATATCCTTCAAGGTTGTCTCGAGGCGACTAACTTTTTCCTCGAGCTACGCTACAACTTGCATTGTCTTCTCTACCTCGCACATCCTTTCATTCAGTTTATGTATTATATAGCTCAGTAAAGAACGATAATTGGTTGGGTTTAATTACTTTTATGTCTTCATTGATTTCTTTCAGCCCTTCCAAAGCTTTTGTAACACATCCTCTACCTTAGGACCAGGATTTTGTTCTACATTACCACATAGCAGCAATAAGACTGACAAGCATGAAATGGCAAGATCAACAGACGTTTTGGGGCACGGCACAACAGTAAACAGTATGCTTTTGAAGCATTCTCTAAAGCCACTAAGCTGGAAGGACAGGAGAGGTAGCATAGGTGGCTTCTTCTTAACAGATTAGCTATGCCCACGAAAGTCATCGGTGCCGACTGCCCTTACGTAGCCTCTGCACTCTATGTTCAATGTGGTGCCTTGCCGTGGTGGTCTAGTTGCTAAGGTACTCTGCTGCTAACCTGCAGGTCGCGGGATCAAATCCCGGCTGTGGCAGCTGCATTTTCCATGGAGGCGAAAATGCTGTAGGCCCATGTGCTCAGATTTTGGTGCACACTAAAGAACCCCCGGTGGTCGAGATTTCTGGAACCTTCCACTATAGCGTCTCTCAAAATCATATGGTGATTTTAGGACGTCAAACCCCGCATATTAGTTAACCGTTTTCAATGTGGCGGTGGAGGATGTCGCTGTTCCAAATGCATGCGCTGGTGCATAGTCATTGATTATCATAGAAAGCCGCACATCATCTTGAAAGTGGCGATGCTCAGATGCTTTGATGGTCAGACTCGCGTGTCGGGCGTCCGCGAATTCAGTTGCACCGCGCAGCAAAGCCTGAAAGTAAAGGAGAGGTAGCTTAGGCGGCTTTCTCTGAACAGATTCGCCGTGCCCACCAGTGGGTACGTGCTTGAGGAAGACCAGAACAACCAGTCCCCCGACTGCGCGAGAGCCTCTACTGTTTAATAGCTTTGACGTTACGGTCATTCTTCGTCTATAAATGACTTCATTGCATCTCTAAACCCAATCAATGAACTGATTTAATCTTGCATTTAATACATCGTGTATACTACGGTATGCCTTTAATTCAGAATATCCCAGTAAATAGTGCTGTCACATGGGCACTACTATAGCATGGGGGCTTCTCCCCGACGAATGCATCAGCATTGAACACTACTGAAAAATTGCAGAATGCTAGAGGTACTGCTCGTGGGGGCGCTCGTCCAGTGCGGATGTGCGAACACGTCGGCTCCCGATTGTTCAAGTGTTCTGGCACGGATTTTTTGCCTCAACTAGCAAGAACTGAGCATCATTCGACGCCGTTTGTTGTAGTGAACCAGCAGATACCAACATCTTACCGGTGGGTGAAAATTTTTGGACATCCCCAGGACTTTTACCCACGCCACGCAGACGCCTCGCGCGTCGACGCGTTTCTCGGGCGCTGCAACAGCGTCGCGACGACGCCTAACGCGTCGTCGAGCTGAAGAATGGCCTCCAACCCCAATGTGTCGGTTGTAGAAGGCGTGGACATCAATCCGGAAGAAGCGGAGTGCGCGGGATGGATTGAAGTAGCCAGCAAGAAGAAGAAACTTGCCGAGCGGGCGGATTGTAACGCTGGTAATGCGCCCACGTCAGCGACAGGAAGCGGTAAAGGCGGCTCCCGCACTGCCGCCTCACAGAACGTGTTGAGGCGTGTTGTGAAAGCTTCCAGGATCCCAAACCTTCCCAGGGATCACTTTAAGACCATTATACGGCCACGTGGAGGGATGGATGTCAAGAAGACAGACCTTCTTATCTTCAAGCGCTCGCTCGCAAAGGCGGCTTCTCTAACAGCAGAGCAGGTGTTCGACGACACGCTGTGCACGAACCCCTTCCAGAACATTTTCGTCGTTGCCACGCCGTTCGAGGCGAATGCGCGCGCCTACGCCAGGGTCCAAGAGATAAGTATGGGCTCGACTGTCATAGGCTTGGCGGCTTACGTGGCTGCGTTTGACAACACATGTAAAGGAGTGATCCGTGGAATCAATGTGGATCTCAGTGACGCAGAACTGACAGAGATGATCGTCAACCGGAGGAACCCTGACGCTCTGGGGGTTCGAAGAATCAAGAAGACACCAACAGTGATCGTGTTGTTTGACGGACAAAAGGTCCCCCAGCACGTCGTGTGTGATGGTGTTCGATACCCTTGTTCCTTGTATCGCAGGCAAGTGGATGTGTGCTATGCATGTGGTGATTTGGGCCACAGGTCCGATGTTTGCCCCAAGGGCGATGAACAGAAGAAATGCCGCGGATGCGGCATGCAGTCACCATCAGCGGATCATCAGTGTGATCCCACGTGTGCCATCTGTGGCGGAGCGCACCCAACGGCGGACCGCAAGTGCAGAAAGCGCTTTCAAATGCCCTACATCGTGCGCCAAAGACGGCGGCGCCGCCGTAGGCGCGCGCGGCGTGGCTCCGACACAGCTGGAGGCGAAGAAGGACTGGCGGAAGAAGAATCATTCTCCAGCGCTCATCGCAGCAGATCGGCATCTAGAGGACGCTCCCGCTCCAGAGGACGCTCCGGCAGCAAATCGCGCTCTCGCTCCAGAGGGCGTGACAAGGGCAGCAGTCGCTCCCGTTCGAGAGGACGATCGGGTTCCAAGGGCCGCGTTCAGAAGCAAATGTCTTGGGCGGACAAGGCCAGGATGAACATCCCAAGCGGCCAAAAGGTAACGCAGGGCATTTTACCAGAGCAAAAAAAAGAACAATCAGAGATTTTAATGCTTAAAAAAGAAAATGCAGAACTTAAAGAAGCACTACGAACGCTGAGGGCCGAGTTCGAGCTCTTCCGCAACTCGCGTGAACCCCGTGAAGTAGCCACACCCATACCGGTTCAAGCAGGAGGGTCGAATAAGCGCAAGGCCGTTTCGCCCCCCGCGATCGCGGAAAGCGTGGCAATGCAAAGTGACGAGTCCCCCGCTCAGGTCCCTGAGAAAAATGTACTCGCGTCTTTAACGGCGATTGAGGAATCGCTCAAGCAGGTGAGAGAGGCCTTAGCCATTCAATCTAGCACAATCGAACGTATGGACGGGAGCGTCTCCCACCTGACACGTCGAGTAGGAATCCTCGAATCTAAAATGAAAATGATTGACTCTAGCAAACTCAAGACGACCAACACTGGTACGATTGCAAAAGCCAAGATAGTGCAGCAGGATTCGGACGCTACGAGTTCGCCGCAGGCTATGCTCCTTCAATAATATTCAAAATGGCGGGCCAAACCGGAAACATAATTATCTGGCAGTGGAATTGCGCAAGTTTCTTAAGGCGTAAAGCTGCTCTACTGCAGCTCATCAAAGCACAGGCGTCAATGCCGCACGTCCTGCTCTTGCAGAAAACACTTAGCGAGAAGGTAGTTCTCTCGGGCTACCGTTCGATTAGCCAAAAGGACGCAAATGGCAGAGGTATCGCCACGTTGGTCAGGAAAGATACCTCCTTTGAGCAGCACGAAGTGAAAATTTGCGACTCGGATAAGAGATCCGGTTTCGAGGCACAATTAATTGAAATCATCCCCAACGGCAAAATCCGAAGCAACATATTCGTTTTTAACCTGTATAGCCCTCCTTCGGCTTATAAACATAATATCCGCTCACTCCTTCATAGGGTCGCAACTGCCGCCAGATCGCACCCTTTAATAGTAGCTGGGGATTTCAACGCTCCCCATCCGTCTTGGGGCTATGTTACGAGGACAAAGAAAGGGGCCAATCTAGTTGCACTTAAACCTAACGCTTATCTCCGACCCGCGTTTTCCCACGAGGCTGGGAAACTCGGTCGCCAGAGACACGATGCCTGATCTCAGCTTCACTAGAAATGCGGTGGTCGAGTGGTCCAACTTACAGGAGAACTTGGGAAGCGACCACAGCATCATAGAACTCCGGATGGAAGTAAGAGCACCACCCCCAAGAACCTATAAATATACAGACTGGGACCTTTTTAGGCAAATCAGAGGTGAAGATGAGTCAGTACATGACACCTTCAGTGAACTTCTTGTACAAATCCAGAAGGATGTCGAGAAGGCCACCAAAGAAATAGTAACAGAATTTGATGCTCCGGGGATGGATGCAAGGTTAGCGCACCTCCTGGACGCCAAACGCTCTCTCATCGCGAGATGGAAAAAACAAAGGCTAAATCGCAGGCTACGGAAAAAGATTGCGGAGCTCAATCGGCATATTGAGGAGCACTGCTCCGAACTCCATAAACAACAATGGAGGGACGCCTGCTCGGCTGCGGACGGGAAAATGCGCAAAGGAGGCAAATGGACCCTCTTCAAACACCTCCTAGATGATGGACAATCCAAAGGCAATCAGAAACTAGCCATAGACCGACTTATTAGTAAGGAGAAAATGGCAGGCATCTCAGAAGCTTCCCAATTTCAGATACTTGCCAACAAGTACCTCCCGCTTAGCCAGAGCTTAGCTTCTGTCCCCCACCGGTATGAGGGTGTGCCTTCCCCAGAGTTGGACGCTCCCTTCTCGGAAGCTGAGATCAGGGAAGTGCTCCATAGCCTAAACGGAAGGTCTGCCCCAGGTCCCGATGGAGTTACGAATCGGCTCTTAAGAAATTTGGATGATAAAGCCATTCAGGCCTTAGTGAAGGAGATAAACAGGGTATGGGAGGAGGGCGTCGTACCAGAAACTTGGAAGAGGGCCACAGTGGTCTTAATCCCCAAGCCAGGTAAATCACCCAGCTTAGATCACCTCCGCCCGATCTCCCTTACTTCTTGCCTTAGCAAAGTAGCAGAACATGCAGTACACAACAGGATATCGCGCTACATCGAGAGGAATGACCTATTTCCATATAATATGGTAGGTTTCAGGCCCTCACTTTCCACGCAAGATGTCATGCTCCTCCTCAAAACACAAATAATTGACTTTCCAAGCAAAGATGTAAAAGGGGTCCTCGCACTGGACCTCACTAAAGCATTTGATACTGTCAAACACGACTATATTCTTAAGGAGATATCGGCTTTGAACCTGGGAGTTAAATTCTTCTCCTTCGTTCAATCTTTCCTCGAGAGTCGGACGGCGGCAATAAAACTGGGACAATCAGTCTCGGAGCCTTTCAAACTCGGACGAAGGGGTACTCCCCAAGGGGCAGTTATCTCCCCCCTTCTATTCAACATAGCCATGCGCAAGCTGTCGGCAAGCCTTTCTAAAGTTCCTAATGTCGGACACGCTTTATATGCTGACGACATTACAGTCTGGTGTCCCGGAGGATCGGAGGCGGCGGTTGAACAAGCTCTACAGGAGGCTCTGGACGTTACAGAGTCTTTCCTGGAAGGTACGGGACTGGCGCTTTCGCCGGAAAAGTCGGAACTCCTGCTGTACAGACAGGCTAGACGAGGTGTTAGGGGACTCACCCCTCTCGATCAGGTGCCCATTAGCATTTGCACCAAGGATGGTCGCACAATTCCTAGAGTCAATTCTATGAAAATTCTGGGGCTTTTATTAGACTCTAAGGGATGCAACGCAAAGACTATAGCCCATCTCACCACAAAAACAGAGAACATTCTGAGATTAATTATGCGGGTGTCCAACAAGAAGGGCGGCATAGGCGAGGATATCCTCCTTAGGGCCCACCACGCTTTTCTCATGAGCCATATCATATACATAGTGGCGGCTCTCAATTGGACCAAAACGGAAAGGGATAAATTGGACACGCTCATGCGTAAAAGTGTCAAAAAGGTGCTCGGCGTCCCAATCACGACTAGCACAGAAAAACTCATGAAGTTGGGAGTGCACAACACCACTTCGGAATTAATTGAAGCGCAAAGGTCAGCACAAATAATTCGGTTATCGAGTTTCAAAACAGGAAGAAAACTGCTCGATGCGGCAGGCCTCCGTCCTATCTTCAATCAGGGAGAAACTACGCAGCTTGATTATCAAACAAGGAACTCCTTTATTGTTGACCCTCTTCCACGAAACATCCCTCCCCAACACAATAAAGGTCGTAGGTTGGCGAGGGCTAGGGCTTTCATAAAGAACCTCTCCGGAACAGAGACATTTGTGGACGCGGCGCGCCACGCCGGCGGCAGCGGGTTTTCCGTGGCAGTAGTCAATGACAGGGGAGAACTTGTGTCGGCAGCTTCAGTGAAGACCTCCTTGGTCGATGTAGCAGAACAGGCTGCTGTAGCGCTGGCATTACTGGACACGAAACGCACCACGGTGTACACCGATTCCCGAGCGGCCGTTAGGGCGTTCGCATCGGGATTGATAGCCACAGAGGCAGCCAGAATTCTCCACAGCAAACCCCCGTCAGACGTTATTCATCACATAGTCTGGTTTCCCGCTCACATGGGACCAGACGTACTGCCGGGTCACCTGAACCCAAACGAGATAGCCCACGACTGTGCGCGAGGTTTCACAAGCCGCGACGGGGTGGTCTCTCGGGTGGGTTCGGGAGAGCTCGTCCACAGTGATCCTCTCGTTACTTTTCACGAGATAACATCTCATTACAGAGGAGAGCGACAAAATTTTCCCTTTCCCCATCATAAGCTCCACAGATCACAAGCAAGCACGCTCCGCATGCTCCAGACGGGGTCTTACCCCTCTAGGGGCTTTCTGAGCGTGCTTCATCCGGATATTGATCCACTTTGCCCAGATTGTGGTGAATTTTGCTCTTTGAGTCACATGCTCTGGCAGTGCCCTGCGTTACAGGATTTTAAAACAGAAGAAGACTGGACGACGGCAATCACAGACCCCAGACAAGACGTCCAGCTTCAGGCTGTCCAGAGGGCCCGTGAACGAGCGGAGAGGCATGGCCTCTCTGTTCCGACATGGGACTAGCCAACGGCTGGGTGGGGACCTACATAGTTGGCCCGCTGCCTTGCCTCTCAGGACCAAATAAAGTTGTTTGTCCTGTGTCCTGCTAGAGGTACTGTCTGTTTCCAGTAGGTATAGCTGAATGTGAGAAAACCCTGTGGATTAATAAACAACTGAGAATCACTGAAGCGACTTTCTTTCCTCACGTTCGCACAGACTGAGTACAATCTTCTGCAAGGTGGTGGAAGATAAAACATTGCATTTCACTATGTGGAGTTCAACTGATTTCAATTTGCATAAGCCACACTTTTATTGCTCGTGCCACCTTGGTGTCTTATTCAATTCACAGTGCATCTTAGTGTACCAGGGATCCGGAGGAAATTTGAGCTTTCGTCGTCCGTGCTGAAACAACTGTCTCTTCTTTTGCACGAGAAATATTCAGACAGCATACATGTATACACCAATGGTTCCACGAACCACCACTGTTCGTCAGGGGCAGTAGTTATCCCAGCAAGAGGTGTTACCATCAGCTTTAGGACTGACCACTCCACGGCATCTACAGCAGCGGAACTAGCTGCTTTGCGCGCTGCACTTTGTGTGGTAAATCGGGAACCACCGCAACAATGGTCGATTTTCCGCGACTCAAGGGCTGCCCTACAATCTGTGCTCTCAGCACTGCGTCGCGGGCCATACGAACAGCTTGTTTTCGAAATTCGATGCCTTCTTCACACTTCACACGAGAAAGGGCATCATGTGACGCTTCAATGGCTGCCAAGTCACTGCGGCATCATAGGGAACGAACATGCCGATACTGCCGTGCGGGCAGCCCTTAAAGGAACACGAGAAGAAGCCATACCACTTTCGCGCACCGATGCTGCCAGTAATCTTCGATGACTTGCGCGTGAAATCATGTTTTCACTATGGGGCCCACCAAGCACCGATGCGAATCGTCAACAACACTTGTCCTCTTTGATGGCTCTCCGCATGCCCACTGGACTCGACCGAAGAGAAGGCACCCTTCTTGGTCGTTTATGGCAAGGGGTGGAATTTACAAAATCTTATTCCTTCGTCATAGGAATGGCCGACAACGCTCTCTGCGATGCCTGTCATTGCGAAGAGACGCTACACCACATCCTGTGTGACTGTCCGTTGTATGAAATCCAGAGACAGTCACTGGCGTCCGCTTTTGCGCGCATCGACAACAGCCAAATGTCTGTGGACACTATTCTGTAGAGTGCCCGAGAAAAGACAATGCAACAGAAGGTGACGAAAGCTCTGTTGAAATTCCTACGCGACACCGACTTGAACAAGCGACTGTAACAGCAATGTCACACACCGCGAAAGACAAGACCGGACTATGACTGAGTGTGCGCGCGTGTGCTGCCGAATGTGCTGTTTCTCTCTTCCCTCTCTGCTCTCTTTCATTTCCCCCATCCCTCTCCCATGCGCAGGGTAGCAAACCGGCTGCCTATAGGCTGGTTAACCTCCCTGCCTTTCTTTTACCTCTATTTTCCTTCCTTTATTGCTCGTGAGTATGACGCACGAGTATTTGCTCACATGTTCAAAGCCTTGAGCTTGGCTTTGTACAGATACAACAAATACGTAGATTGAATTGAACCAATTAGTAGTGCAATACACTCCTTAGCATGCATTGTTATTCACATCAGCGTAGTTTCTGTGCGCTAACCTTAAGAAACAACTTTTTTCAACAACGTTGGCGTCTATTTTTTTTCACTTTGTATTCAGTATGCACAGTAGTTGTCATCCTGCACTATACTCTTCACAAGTGCACCAGCTACGACTCTACTGCACACTTTGCCCATTCATTAAATGTAAGAACAATCAACAGCAAAAAGAAGATGCTACTTAAAAACGTCACTATAAAGAAACTTCGTTCGCTAGGCCATTAAACTGCTTGTCTTTCACTCGGGAATTCGCTTTTTTTGGCCAGCGCACCATTTACGCGTGCCATAAACGCCATCGGTAAAAAAAGAAACATTTCTATTAACTTGAAGATTACATCGTATGATCCGTTTGCATTATTCAACACTATTTTTTTTCAGGCTAATTCCGATCGAGCACGCGGAGCGCTGAAAATTGCACAGGTTTGCTTTTTTGGCCTCATCACGTTCTTCACAGCTGCATAAGAACTGTCAGCGTCACGGGCTCAATGTGTCGCGAGAAAACCAATGTTTTTCTTTGGCCGTCATTAGCATATAAAGTAGGCTGTGTTGGAAAAGCTGCCATACTGCAAGACTTACTTTCTTCCCTTAAAGAGGTAGTTTATCGCACTCTATGTCTTTGTTGAAGTTGTCTCCGCATAATAAAATAAACAGTTTTATCTTTTTAAACAAGTAAAACTGAGACTATACACCCACTCTATCATGAAATAAATGAGCAGAGACTATGCACGTACACTTTAGTGCAATAATCTACTCTATCAGTCTATCATATCATGCAAGCGTTCCAAGAATGTTCACGCGTTCATCGCAGATGAAATGAACAAAACACGTTCTTTTATCATTTTTCATGACACAGGCGAAATTTTTGTAAGCTATATGAAAGCTGCTAGAAATTTAGTACCACCACCTCTGGAGCAATTCATAATCGTTGGCTACGAAATAAAAGTGAGTTGAGTGGAAAACTGAGAATAACTTAGTGAAGTTAACATAAACAGAGAAAATAAGAGAACGTAGGTTCAGCTTTACATTGAATGTCGCTACACTTATTGACATTCTTTCACGGTTAACTTTCGTATTCTTCTTAGGAAAACTCGCGAATAGTTATCTGTAATGGGGAGAACTTTTCATAAATAGTAACAAAAGGAAGTGACTCAGAAAAAAAAATAGGAGTATGTTAAGCGGATGCCTAAACTGTAAAGAGAAAGTTTGTGACGTGAATTAAATGCGACAGAGATGTTTGTGTGCGGACGCTATTACCCAGCCATACTTTTGCAGCGCTAATCAAGGTTTTTACGGCTTTCGTAAGACAGTCAAAAAAAATTCCAAGATATTAAACTATAACCGAAGTAACCTATCCCACATCTTTACGTCATGAAAAAATAAGAACAACGATGTCAATTGTTGTCGCACATGGTGAAAGCACTCAAGACATAGTGCTTACAGTATGAACCATGACGTGTTTTCACTCGCCACGTTTAATTATAGCACTTACAGTATAAAATATGTTTACTTAACAGTGTGAGGATATATTAAAGGAAGGTTCCGAAAACAATTTGAACAATGAAGACCCTGTAGGTCCCGAGAGTGAAGCGTGGTCCTATGCACACAAGAGTAACTATTACGCACCTTGCTTGAGTCTTTGTAAACATACTTGCACCTCTATATTACCACGTTCGTTTTATTTTAATTTTAGTGTATCCGTATTTCACCCAGAAAAGAGTTAGCAACGCTCGGAGATGGTTGCGATGCTTCGCGCTTGTTTGATGTCATTCTGTTGAGATTGCTAGCAGGACGCTAATAGTCTTTACTCGGCGACAACTTTTCTTGGTAATGAAGGGAAAGCTACGGAGTCAAATCGCGTGGCTCATACCGCAAGTGAAGGTACTTCCAAAGTAGCACCCGTATTTTCAACGTGAAATATAAATGTTTCTCCTTTATGTTCGGCGTGAAGCTATTCCAGACAGAACGCAGCTAGCACCAACTATATATTCATAATGCTTTAATTTATTCGTTGAGACTTCGTGTTTTTGAGCACGTGAGAAAGTCCCGTCTTTTTACGTGCACCTCAAACGCATACGCTAAACGGCGTCTGTGTCTACACGAAACGCTGATGGTGCACCCCCGTCACTTTGCGTAGCGTTACAAGACGCGTACCAAAGCGGATTCCTTCGCGTAGTGCTGCATGTGCAGATGCCCCGCCTCTGTAGCTTTCGCTTCAGTGCCAAGAAAAGTTGTCGCCGAGTATAGTTTTATAACCACTTCTTATCTGAGGAATCCCACAATTTGTTGGAAAATAAAGATTTCATTGATTGACCAATTGATTGACCAATCGATTGATATCCTTGTCAGTGGGATGAATGCTGGCGTCCCGGTGGCATCAAGCGTAGCCTCCGAGGTTAACTCCAGCCGCGGGGCATTGCGAGAGCTAATCTTGGAGGCCGCTCATCGAGAATGATGCCTGCCGCCGCTAGCCACTTGGTGCGTTGCGCTACGAGACCAATCCGAACCATGCTGCGAAATGGTCACACTTGAAGTTAGACAATATTTAGCCAGAACATAACTACTAGTGTGCCGACCACCGAGCGCCACCGCACAAAGGGTGAGAATAGAAAATATAGTACAAACGTTACTCACTATATTTGCTTACAGGACACTTGTCCTTTAGTTCGAGAAGCTGACGTAGTGGTTATAACATCAGTGGGGTAAAGAAGGCTATTGCTGTCCCTTGCTGTAGAATGAAAGATATGGTTATGACGAAAGGTAGCAGTACTTGCACCTGAAAGAGTATCACCCAGCTTAGTAAGTGGGCACCATTTGAGTGGAGACTACCATCATTATCATCATTCAATAATATTGAGTGGACGACCACATTCCAACACATTTTACGACATTCACTCAGCGATGCGTAAATGTGGTAGAATGTGAAGCGTATGGGCAAGCGAACTGATTTATAAGTTGCGAGGTAACGATAAGCTCATGATACGGTGGCTATATAGTCGGGTGACCCCATAGCTGCATCCACCTTTGTAAACATGAAACGCCTACATCACGCGAGTATAATGAATGAACTACCCCATTCATTGTCATCTTCACCATCACCAAGAACAATGCGCGTGCGTCGGCACAGGTCGGCACATTCTCGTTTGCTGCCGAGCCTTGTTCATCAGCGGCACACCGCCCATACCGGGTCAGGAGCAGTCGTCAGACCCACCGGATTGCCAGAGAAAGGCCGTGTGAGGGCACAGAGTGTGGCGAAGGCGCATCACTGAGATGTCTAGACCACGTCACGTTCAGCTCGCTGAGCCGATGATCGTTGGCAAGGAAGAAAAGGAACCCACTCCACCAGCGAAAAAGTGCTCCGAAGTATAACCAAACGAGAGGCGTACCTCAAGGCTCTGTTCTATCGCCAGTGCTATTTAACAATTTGTTAACTTCAATAACAGTGAGTGACAAAGTGCAAGTATAAGCATATGCAGATGATATTGCGTTTTTTGCATCTGACTGGGACATTTATTTACTACATTCAACTTTAGAGTTTTAATTGGCAACATAGGAATCCTGGTTTCAGAAAATTTACATGAAACTGAACGTAACTAAAAGTGATATAATAGTTTTTTCATTGCACGTACCAGTTACTACTCCTCTTCAGTACCATCAAGAAATAATTCCCAAGTTAACTGTATTAAATATTTGGGTGTATTGTACGATCAAAAACTGAGCTGGCGTGATCACATTGAGCATATTGAAATTAAGGCTACACGCGCTGTTGGGATGATAGGTAGGCTTGGCCGGTTCCGTTCCGGTCTTCGTAGAGATACGCTGATCATGATTTATCGCATGTACGTTCGTCCGATTCTGGAATTCGGATCTGTACTATTCTTCGGTGGACCAGCATACAAAATGAACCCCTTGATTCTCTTAGAGCAGGAAGCTCTTCGAAGTTGTTTAGGTGTAGCCAAATTCACAGCTAACAATTGTTTTGTATCAAGAAACTCGGATACTCACTCTTCCCTGCAGATTCCTGTATTTTAACAGTTAAAACCTATTTAAAATTTTCTGAATACACTTTAAGAAGCCGACAGTTCGTATTCTTTGCCGAGTCCGGTATCTTTTGCAATGAGCATTGGTCCCGTGTATATAAACCCCAAGTACTATTTGTTCAAACACTTCTAAATGATTTAAATGCTAATATATTTGAGATCAACTAGCTGATAAACCAATCGGCCAAGTGCAAATATAATAGGACGTTATCTTCCCAGTGAATGCTATACACTTGATCTCTAAATATTTGATTGGTTTATTAGAAGAACACCTGTCTCAATTAGGTATTGACATAGTAATTTCAACGGATGCATCTATGTTTGGCGAGAAGGCAAGTGTGGGTATAATTTCTTTCTCATTATTCTGGTTCTTTTCATTACCCCTCCAAGATTATACACTGATATTTGAAGCGGAATTAACGGCCGTTATACTAGCTCTTTGTCAATTTCCTGCGACTCATTCGACAGCTGTGATAGTGACTGACTCGTATTCCGTGTGTTCATTTTGATCATCGTCGTCGGCATCAGAAGTACTAGAAACTTTTAAATCATTAATCCCAGCAAACATTTGTCTAGTACGAATGATATGGGTGTCAGGCTATCGTAGTATACTTATAAATGAGATGGCTGACTCACTCGCGCGAGCATCTCTTGATCTTCCGATTGTGCAAATCATGCCTCTTACAACTTATGTAACAGCAGCGAAGTTCAGAAAAGTTTTCTTTCTTGAAGACTCATAAAATATTACGATACCGAATCCAGATTTCTCGCACCTGCACTTCACGTGAAAAATTAAATGGTGTCCCACGTGTAAACTGGAAGTCTCTATAACAAAATTACGTTGCCGTTTACCACCTCTTAATTTCTACCTAAGCAGGTCTGATCTGGTGCCATCCCCTCTGAGCTCAAGCTGTAATGAACCCGAACATATTGACCATTTTCTTCTCACTTGTCACCTTATCAAAAATCATTGAGAAAGTGATTGTTTCGAAATTTTATTGAAAAAACCAGGAATATCACTTACTACTACTAATATTTTGCCTTTTGGGGCCGCTTCATTAGGACAAAGCGACAGGAACATCTCCGGGGCTCTCTGCGAATTCCTATGTACCACAAGAAGATTAACTTGCTGAGTCATTGATCAGCTCTCAATTTTTACTAGCCAATCTAACATTTATTATTTAGCTATTACACTGTAATAATTTATTCTTTAGAGGAATTTCATATAACCATTACACCTCAGATATTCACCAAATTTTATTATTTCTCTTCTTTCCTTTTTTCCCATTGTGCCAAATTAATCCCGCCAAGTCAAAACAAAGTAATCCTATTTCTCTAGTCTGAATAACCTAAAGGTACTGACTTGCATTAACCACCGGCTTCTTGGCTGATCTTCTTTAGTGGGTGAGAGCTACGAAAGAAAGGATCAAGCAAGCAAGCAAGCAAAAAGCGCAGGACCAACGACGGTCCCGGGCCAGACATTTTTGGAAATACGAATGTAAGCTCACGCACGTCTCCTCGCTTTCAAGCACAGAGGGACGACAAAGGACGACAAAGAACAATTGAATCGCGAAGTAGAGGTTATAGTGGATTTAAACACGTCATAGCCCCCGAAAACTAATCTCCATGGGGTGGGCACTTCTTGAAACACAATGAAACTATCTTTCACATCGAGGTTCGACTGCCAAGCACAAAGAAGGAAACCTGGGCTAGTTGGTGATAGTTAATTTTTCATCAGCTTACAGCGCTAAAAGAACGAGGATGAAGTTCAAAGAAGGTTGGCTTTCAAGGGAAGCTTGTTAATCGAAACAAGACTAAATGCACACACCAACCAGGTTTCAACGCAGTAACGGTGTGTGTGCAAGAGAGTAATCCAAGTAATGTGACCATGCTAGAACACACGGAATATATACTTGCGTTAAGAAACAATGGAGACATTCAACTAACAGTCACAAATGTGCTATCAAACCTTTTTCTGTTTTAGTCAAGAAGAAGATCTGAAATTCAGAAATCGCACCTCCTCTTTTATGAGGGCAACAGACGGATGGCTGATGCACTTCTCCACATTGTCATTAATGAGCATAGCCGTTCCTATTTGATCCATGTTATGATGCTTATGCTGCTACAAAAAAAAATCTGTTTCGCCCACCTTCGATGCCCAGTCACAATCTGCGTGGAATGATTGCAAGTGCTAGCCGCGTGTGGGGCTCCACGAAGACGGATGCTTTCTCAATCTATAATTCAGGCATAACCCGGTTCTTCCAATATGCTCACACTCGCGTGGTAATGGCAGGCAACCTGTTAACAACAACTGGCCTACATCTAACGCGTCCTTCTCTTTCTCAGAGCAGCAGTTACAATCCTTATTAACGATCAGATCATTAACAGTAAAAAAATAGAGGTGTACAAACCACCCGTATGCTGGCCTCAGCGAAAAAGAGGTCCACTTTCTAAATATCAAATTGCCTTCTTGATTAAGGCGGTAGATGGTTTCTTCGCAAACTGGCGTTTGTTAGGTCCATTTCTTCATTTGCTTTTGGACGCATGTGTATTCTCCACGTGTTCTGGAACGTTTACATCTGGCGGAATATTATTCCTAACACACGCAGTCACTCTGTTCAAATGTGGTTGGCCATTGTATTGATTCGTAAACGTCTGTTGACAGCCAACCGTCTTTAAACTTTGGCCTCGTTGATTTAGCGCTGTAAACTGGTAACAAAGGTAAGTGGAAAGGCTCATTGTAGCAGCTGCAATGAAAGAGAAAAATATTGTGTCGATAACTGACAATACATTGACAACGCAGAACGCGTTTTATTCTATTACGGAAACTTTACCAATATCTGAAGTTCATGACCGAAATAGACAACGACGAGAGGTGACGTTTATAAACTTTAATTAGCAGTTGGTTGATTGATTGATTGATATGTGGGGTGTAACGTCCCAGCAGTTGGTTGCCGCAAAAGTTGTTAATTCTGTTAAGCATCTTTCGTTGCATCTAGCCAGCTCTGTGGTTTCCTTTGATTCACTTTGTGTTAACAATATCATACAGGCCAAATGTTGCTATTTGCGAGATACTTTCATGAAAAAAAAAATTGAGAACATTGATAACGAAAACTAGAGGGATGAAAGTTACAGTTATGTATTTTTAGTGTTTGGTATATCGACCGTTTTTTTTTTTCCTTGACGAGTGAATGTCGAGGCGACAATATATATATATATATATATATATATATATATATATATATATATATATATATATATATATATATATATATACATACATACATATATATATATATGTATATATATATGTATCGTCAAACGAAACAAAACATATTTGCTTTGAAAAGATGCTCCTAAAGACGCCGCATCATCCAGGTTATAACGGTGTTTGGATGTACGATATACCATTCAACATTACCCGTCAAACTGTTATACGAATGTTATGGGGAAAAGAAGAACTAGGTGCTTAATGGCAGTCACTGACGGTCGTGCCGGTGAATATGCATTGCTGTATTTCAAAAAGAAAATATATATACTTGTACTTTGAAATCTGAGCTGCTATTCTTGTGATTGGGGCGACTGAATTAACTTTTTGCTCACTGTAAATTATTGGCTCAGCTTGGGTATTTTCCTGGCTTCTTGCTGACTGCTACGTCAACATTTCTCCTGTCAACATAGAGGCTGCAGGGCCCGACTGATTCGTCAAGACAGACCCCGCCTGACGTCGACGAGAGGTTCTACTCAAGACAAATGTGAGTTGGTGATAGATAGTGTTTATTGGCGTGAGAGCTGGGTTCTACAAAGAGCGCCCGCCTGTATGTTGGCCTGTCACACCGTGTCACACAGTGCCTGGGGTATACTTATCGAAGCAAGCGCGCAAGTGTTCGGTGGACCCTAGGGGCACATTGCGATCCCGTGCGGTACGTACGAAGGAGGATGCGATGAATTAAAGCGCGAGACAAACATGCGATTTTCCGTGCGATGTGCCGTGCGGTGCGACGATGCGACAGCCGGAAGTGGTGACGTTTCGTGACGTATCATCGCATCGCACCGCCGCATAGCCGGTGCGGTGAGCATCAGACCAGCCGGATATTTTCGTCGCCGCATCGCACCACTGCATGGCAGCAGCCAATCACAGCGCGAGCAGATGAGTGACGTCACGCTGCTAGTGGCGCCATCTCCCAGTCGGGGCCAGTTCAAAGCGAGTCGATGGAGCGGTGCGTGCGGGGATTTGCTGATCGCCGACTGCAGCGGCGTGACAAACATCGAGTACATTTCCCTGATGACGTGATATTATTCCGGAACGAATAAAGTGGTGTTTCAAGTGTGCCATTTCTGCACGACAACGCCCGTTTTAAAACTGTTAGCGAGATCGGAGATTTTGAGCAGCGATGCAAGGTCATTTCGCAGGTAAACACGGCTACCAGCGTTTCGGCAGTGGTTCGCTTCGCTTCTACCGTTGCTCTTCACATCGATGGCATCGAGAAAGTAATAGCGTATGTAAACGCATTACATACGAGTGCAAAGCCTAATAGTGTTGTCAAAAACAAGCGCTCGATGATGAGCTCTCGTGTGAACGGCGTAGGCGACTGCCGGTGCCCGCCATGCTAGGCCTACTCTTCGGAGTCGTGAATAATCAGCTGTTACCGATGTTGCGACGTGCTTGTCGTTCACGAAGAGGTTTTATTCACTATTTTTTATGGGATAACGAAGCGTGTAGGCACAATGTTGTTTGTTTTGAGCTTAATTACGAGGATACGAAGTCGTCCGATTGCGCATGCCGAGGAGCCACATGAAGGTGGAGCCAGCCACTGATAGCTCCTTCGCCCCCGTGTGTCCCAAAACGTCGCATGCGGAATGAATGAATGAAACCATGTTTATTCCACTTTGTTCGCGCCGAAGGCGCTGCGGTGGACAGTCAGGGCACTATAGCAGGGGGGGGGGGGTAGAGCTGCCTCCGTTTTATTACCGGACGTCATGGAGGCAGCTAAGTGGGGGCCGCTTGAATGGCTTGAATCTTGTGGCTGTCGCGGAGCCGGTCGCCAACCGGTGGCGCGGCCGGGTCCTGGAGGAACATGATGAGTGCTCGCCAGAACTCGATGGCGCGATCAGGGGGCGAAGGCTCCGGGCAGGCCCATGTCCGGAGAGAAGAAGGCCAGGGTCCCCGTTTTATGGTGGCCAGGGCACGGAGCCTAGGCGGGTTGTACACAGGGCACTCCCAGCACAAATGGTTGAGATCAGCCCGGCAGTTGCACGTGGAGCAGAGACCTGTCACGGGTGGTGGCGTGTCACCCCTGTGGAAACGGTTCAGCAAGAAAGGGGTAAGGAGTGTTCCTGCCTGAATTCTCCGAAGCAGGACAGACTCTCTCCGTGTGAATACCTTCGAAGGAAGCAATGGTATCGAGAGTGGATTACCCACTGCTGTGAGGTAGGCGGCGCGACGTTGTTTGGTAATGTGCTTATCTGCTATCGGATCTGCTAGCTCGGGTGGGGTAGCCAGAAAAGTGGAAGGAGTATCGGAAGCTCTGGCTAGCGCGGTGAGGAGATGAGCGCGCGCTAATCTGTGAGCCTTCTCGTTTCCGGGGATACCGCAATGCCCGGGGACCCAGTGGATGGTAACGTCATGACCACATTCGCGGAGCAGGCGCGTCTGGTGTCGGATCTTCTGGAGTACAGGATCTGTGTAAAGAACATTAGCGCATGCCCGATGGGCAGCCTGGGAATCAGTGTACACACGATGGTGAACAGGGTCAGTTTGAGGTGACATTTCGAGGGCCCACTCCAAATAATCTAAGATGCCCACTAGCTCTGCTCGAGTGCTATACATCGCATCTGCTGAAGCATGATAACGTCGGCTCTGATTTCTGTTTGTCTGGTCGTACCACGCAGTGGCATAACAAGTGTTACTGGTACCGTCTGCAGGAAGTGCAGCGTCAGTGTATACGACGCGTTCAGTCATGGGGAGTGAACTCGTGGCCCTAGCATGTCTCTTGGCGTAGTTAAGGCGCCGTGCTCGCTGATTAGGGTCCATATTCAACGGAAGTGGCTTGCCGTCGGTGAGTACCGTGATTTCCCAAGGCGGCGTTTTGTTAGGCAGCATGGGCAGTGTGTTGATGTCATACCCGAGAAGCATAAGCGTGTATCGCCCGGCATTTGTTGCGCGAAGCCTCGTTTCCTGTGTGTGGATGTGCATGTCGATGAGCTCGGTCAGATTATTGAGCTTGCTGCAGCTCTTGAGCGCATCCAGGCGTGTGTACCTTGGTAGTCCGGTAACCATGCGTTTGGCCTCGTTAAGCAGCCGGTCGAGTTTGATTATCTGCGTACGGTTGACCGGATGATACGGCAGTCCATACATGATACGTGAGACGAGAAAAGCTTGAACAAACTGCCGCATTTCGCGTTCGTTTACTCCACGAGTGCGATTAGAGATTCTGCGTAAAGCATGAAGGATTTGTTTGCTAGTCTTCGTAACGCGTTGGAACCAAGTGCTCGCTGTGCAATTCTCGTCTAAGTGCATTCCTAATATTCGGATAGTGGATTTCCTCATTATAGGTTGATTGCCAATGTGAAGTTTAAAACACTTCTTTTCTTCCTGCTTGGCAAACGTGGTTCGGCCACCATGAATGACGACAAACTCTGTTTTGTCTGGAGCGGTGTGTAAACCTGCTTCCATTGCGTAGTCGTGAATAATGTTGAGGGCTCGTTGTAAGACATCCTCCTGCTCACCGACGGATCCTTGATGCGTCCACACGGTTACATCATCTGCATACACCGCGTGTTTCAGGCCCGGTACGTTCGCAAGGCGTCTTGGTAGCTGGTACATGGCTATGTTAAAGAGGGTGGGTGAAATCACCGAGCCCTGGGGAACACCTACGTGGTTGGTTCGTACGGTACTGGCGTCTTGGCCGATTTCGACTTGGTAGCTTCGCCCTTCGAGGAAGCCCGCTATGAAGTTATACATTTTCCCTTTAATCCCAAGGGCACGTGCTTTCGTCATGATGGTACTGTGTGGTACGCCATCGAATGCTTTGCGTATGTCCACTGCTACAACAGCCCGTGGGTGCACCGAGTTAGAGTCGAGGACGTCTTCTTTTAGGCGAAGGAGTACATCTTGAGTTGATAGGCCCGCGCGGAATCCGTACATTGTAGGGGCCAAAAGGTCGCGATCTTCAAGGTACATGCGGCACGCCACACCATGCGACACGCCGCGCCATGCGACACCGCACGCCGCATCGCACGGAAAATCGCACGTTTGTCTCGCGCTTAACGCGCGGTGCGTTCTGTCGTCGCTCACTATTGAAAGCGTACGAAACGCTGATAACAGCGCTGCCGCTGTGGGAGCTCGTTTCACATATATAGCAACATGGCAGTGCTGGACTAGCGCGTTCGCTGGTAGCAGTCAAGCGAGTTACGCGCGAAGTGGTGTTTATCTGTAGTGGCATCGCCAACTGACGTCGATGCCGTAATCGTTGATAGGCCTTTCTCAGCACTTTCCGAAAAGATGGATACCGTTGATTGATATATGGGGTTTAACGTCCCAAAACCACCATTTGATTATGAGAGACGCCGTAGTGGAGGGCTCCGGAAATTTCGACCACCTGGGGTTCTTTAACGTGCACCCAAATCTGAGCACACGGGCCTACAACATTTCCGCCTCCATCGGAAATGCAGCCACCGCAGCCGGGATTCGAACCCGCGAACTGCGGGTCAGCAGCCGAGTACCTTAGCCACTAGACCACCGCGGCGGGGCAAGATGGATACCATTAGGTGCGGCATTGTGTCATTGGCAATTTTGAGATTTAGGTGGAGTGGTTAATCTACATGCGACGAATTGTGATCGAGGTACACGGCTAAGAGTATGGGAGAAGACGAGCCACTGCGACAGTTATTACATTATACTCTATCATGTCTCAGTTATTGCTGTATCCTGATTAAGTTATGAACGTAGTATCCGAAAACTGGAGAGTATGACCGGTGTTTCACGTTAAAAAACAAAAACTGCAACATTAATAAGAGCTTACTTCTTCGATTAAACGAATCAGCCGTGATAGTCACGTCTTCAACCGCATGTTCGGCAGTCTCCGAAGGGGCAGTCACCCTATGAAATATATTTAAAATATCTAATAATACATACATACTACATAATAATACATACATAGTAATACATACATAATAATAAATACAATAAGCACACAGCTTCCAACAAAAATTCGACGAGGCGACGCTACTGCTCTGTGCAGACTATGGTTGGGAGTCGCGTTTACCGGTGCGTACGCGTTCCGCATAGGTATGGCCGACACCGCCGACTCTGCACACTGCGGAAATGAAGAAACCATTTGACATATCCTGTGTGACTGCCCGAAATACAACCTGGAAAGACAACACATTTCTAATAAGCTAAACAGGTCAGATGACCAGCCACTGTCAGAAGAAAGTATACTGCGCCATCGTCATGACTCATCGTCACAGAAGAAAGCCGTGCAAGCGCTACTGGGCTTCTTGCGAACTACTGGCCTGTCGGAACGCCTCTGAGTGGACTGATTTTGTGTGTGCGTGTGTGTCGGTGTTTTTCTCTTATTTATTTTTTAACTCTTCCTTTCTCTTTCAACCCCCTATTCCCCAACCCCAGTGTAGGGTAGCATACCGGATACTAGCATCTGGTTAACCTCCCTGCCTTCTTTTTTTCTCGTTTCTCTCTCTATCTAATAATAATACTGTAGTCGTATTCGACAATTATAGGACTCGCGCTCCACTAGTGTGAACTGATTTATTGTTTTACTTTGGCGCCTGCGCAAAAAACAAAAAAACATGGCATATCCATGAAGTGAATGATGATGAGTGGCTGAAGAAAGGGATCGTTTGGTGTTGCCATAAGTCACCTGTGACATTGTCCACGCATGTAAATGAGTGCCAAGTGGTGTACAGTTATACACAATGTTTATTGGTCATAAGAATTATGTTGTGCTGGGTTGTGAATTTCGTTTTGCCTTCATTGTTACGGTTTCATGGTATCAAATCTGGCCCGAAGTTGACAAAGACGAGTTCAGGGCACGCTTCCCTGTGGTTGTTCGTTGTTTTTAATCGTGCACGAAATGCATCGTAGAACATCTCAAGACGTCATAAAATGCACAAGCCAGTCGTTCTCCGTGATCATCATTGTCATCAGCATATTCGTCAGCGTCATAGCGCTTACTATAGGTACCTTGCATACCATGATGGCAGAGAGAATGCGTGGTCTGGAACGCGCTTTTTCTTCGTAGTCATGAGCGTTATCATCAGGACGTATTAGTGGCTACCTTGCATGTGCTGTGCCGTGATGGCAGAGAGGATGGGCGGTCTGGAACGCGCTTGTTCATCATCATCATCATCATCATCAGCAGCAGCAGCAGCAGCACCACCACCACCATCACCATCATCATCATCATAATCATCATCATCGTCTTCGTCGTCGTCGTCCTCATCTCCATCGTAACGGCTGCTACGACGCTCAACACCAACAGACAAGCCTCGACCTTCAGGAGATTTGCCCTTAAAAATCACTTGGTATACTTTCGCAGCTACGTGCTCGGAGACACGCCATGCTGCGCATGGCGCAGTCGGACGTGCTGGTGTGCAGAGTGGGAGGACTGGGCGTGGGGATTGCCCAAAACGTAATTCTGGCTGCCGGCAAGTCGGTCACCATTCATGACGAGGCCGTGTGCACTTGGAGTGACTTGACCTGTGCTCGCAATTGAGAACGTTTTTTTCCCCCTCGGCGTACCGTCTCCGCGTCCATGCAGTCATCGAAATCGGTGCTGAATACTCTATTTACCTCTACCATTCACCACGTTTTGATGTCGGAATTTTTACAATAATGCGGCGTTTGTTTTTTACACATGCGATTTCCGACAACAATGCGAATTCTGAAAAAGTTTGTATTTATATGCTACGAGCTAGTCTGCTCCCTAATCAACAATGGATTGGTGTGATAAGTGCTCATTGTGAGTGAATGACTGCCTTCACTAACTGGCATTTGTGCTTCAGAAAAACACTGTCCTAAACGCTTTCTTGCGATTACGACGCAAAGCAAGGTTTCCTTAATGCTTAGCCGAGCACACCTGACTTGTTCGATTTGGGATGATGAAGCCTATGGTAACTCGAATGTAGTTTGAATGAATGAATGACTGATTGAATGAACAAATGATTGAATGAATGAATGAATGAATAACAATGTTTATTTCACCGAAGGTGTGGCTTTCGGTCGCCGTTGGTTGTCAAGTAAAAATATATAGAGCATTACGTAAGAAACATGCGCCTACACTTACCTATATTTTTGTACACATCAGTCCACACACTTTTATAAAGTGTTGTGTACATAAGCTTGTACACACTTTTCTGTACATTTATGTGTGCTTATCCGTACTTTTTGGCACACGTTCGATTGGGGTACTTTCGCACAAACCATCGTCCTATTTTGCACCACTCGATACAGGCTACATTGACTACAGCGTGTCGCGATGGTCTTCTACATTTATAGATTGGCCAACTCCAGTAACATGGCGCAAGTGTACTCAGCATAAGTCCTGACTTGTATGTCGCAGAAGTATATTCAACGTTAAAATAAGGTCGCCCAGGACTCGGCAGGCGATTACAAAGTTACTATAATAACCTGATACGTGATTCGGAACGTTGCATCTATATAGAATACGGCACCATTCCGCATATGGCTGTACTGCCTGATTTGTGGTGTATTGTACTATGACTGCCAGTACTACTTCAGTGAGGAATGTCTGGGCGCGAGAACACAGCATCGGCTTCCGAGACATCACTGGCAAGACTGAACCAGTACGTGCGAGTGGAGGCCCACACAGAGCCCCTGAGAGAAAAGTTACTCAAGCAATTCAGCATGAGTGACCTTGTTTTGAGCGTACGATTGAGCGATTCTTTGTGCATATTGGGTCGGTTCTTAAAGATAGTGCAGGGTGAAACGATTTCACTTGCACTGTGTCTTGGTAATTTTGACTCTGCATGCTGGATAAAGCCAATCAGACATAGCAAAAGCATAGAAGTAAGTAGACGGACATTACGTTTCGTCAGGTTGGCTGTGTATGTTTGAGCAGCACTTAAGTGACACACTATGTACATGCTTTGGCGGTGAACGCAAGTCGGAGTTATATCCATTTTTTTTTCTTCCAGGTGGTGGTGTTGACGAGGAAACCACTAAACAAGCAAGATGAGATCGCTGCCTTTGCCCGAGAGAGCAACACTTCACTGATCGTGGCCGACACCCGGGGTCTGGTGGGGTAGGTTTTGCCGACGATAACAGTTCCGTTGCACTACACTAACTGACTGAAACACAAAAAATTAGGGTGAAGTAAAGCATTTACTTCTGTTTGCAGCGTCTATAGTTCATGTCCTGTCGTCGTAGTGTTGACTTGAATACTTAGTTATCATTGTTACCCTTACCGCCCACATTTTCAGCGAGATGACACTGCATTGAAAAGCGATTGCTCATAGCAGACGTTATAATAAAGGTGATGCAGATTTGCAATTTGTAAGTACTCTTCTTACCAGTGTGTCATTTCTAAAAGGCCCGAAAAAAAGTTTGTGCAAGATAAAGGAAGCTTGTTGTCTAGGTATATGAGAGAATATCATTCAGTGTACATCTAAGTTATAAATATGTAGCTGCCATAGCAGCGAATAGTCGATACAAATCAACAATAGCGAGCGCTTCATCACCGGTGAGCAGAAAGTACCACACATTTTTCAGTAACACTACATGTAGCATTATCAATCAGTCGACCATATTTAATAAATCTCAGCCAACAATAACTTCAACTAATAGCACGGTATTGAATATAGTATGGGCGAATACACCGCACTTCGCAACCCTACCTTTTAGAAATCTCGGGAGAAGGGGGAAGGGGTTAGATAAGAGGTGTCGCAACATTCGTTTCCCTGTTGTTTCCTTCCTCTCGCACTGCAGGCAGATATTATGCGACTTCGGTGAGAACTTCTGAGTGCTCGACCTTGACGGAGAGGAGTCGCGGTCAGTTATACAGCCGCTGTTAGTTTTTCTTGGAGACTTTCGACGCAAAAAAAATTTGGTCTGTCTGTCTGTACATTTGTCTGTTTATCCACTCTTAACGACACCAGGTACTTAAAACGGCCGACCCCATTCGCAGCGCCGACCAACGTTGCTCAAGATTTAGCGTTCATGCTTGTGCAATTGTCCATTAAAAAGCAATTATTGCGCATGTCGGGGGTGCCATAACAACACGTATATAATCTGCAAGTGCGTCTTTTACTAGAAAAAGCGTACATATGTAGTTTTAAGGACCGCAGCGCTTATCACGCTGCACTGACCATGCAACGCTTGTACGAAAAGGCGAGTGTTTCCAATACTTTGCTAATACGAGACGGTGGTGGAACCTACCCGTCGCCTTGCGTTCTACACCTTATCACCTCTGAGACGGGCGCGCACACCTGTCTCAGAGTCACGCACTTCGTTTTCCAAGAAAACCGCCAGATGGCGCTCATGTCTCACGTGTAACGTGACTAGATGCGCTCGTTCGCCTCCGCTGCACGCTCGAGGCTCAGTAACGCAGTGCCTCCAGAATACCATTAACCGATTTTCTTGCGCAGAACATCAAATAAATGTTGTGTTCACTCTCTCCACACGCAATACTATCGTCTTTCGACGACATTTGCAGATTAACATGCAGATACGGGGTCATCTTTTTATCTGTTTAGATGAAATTTATTGCCTCAAACGTCAATAACACTCAACAGAACATTTCCTTCTTAGACATACTCTAACGATGATGACAAAACAGACGTCATTTACATGAACATGGGTGAGAAATGACGTTGAAAGAACATGTACATTCAATGGTTCACACAAACACAACCACAAAAAATATTTCAAGGTAAGCAGGAGACACAAATAAAACATGAATATGTACATTTTGCATATTTACATGTTGGCATGCCATTTCTGCCGGTGCATCGACACATCAGCCTACCAATACCAGGCCGGCCGAAAGACAAGTTTCACTCGTCCGTCATAGACCGAAACAAAAGGGCAAGACCAGTGTCGAAGAAATTCCTCTTCACCGAGGAAGAAGAGCACCTCCGACAAAACAGACAGCAGCTCCGAGTACAATCGCTCTAGGATCGGGGATAGCGCGCGGCGGTGGCGGCCCGCTGCAACCACCTCACAGCGGTTGCGCCAGAAGCAGAAAGAGCCGGCAACAATGAGAAAACAAGCGAAGCGGTCTCGCGAACGACGCCCAGAAGAAACGAAGCGATTTACTCTGAGGCAGCGAAATCCGCCATGAACGGCTCTCCAAAAAACGCGAGCAATGACACAATGCCTCAGAAAATGCTGATTTGTTTCCCGAAGGGAGCAGTTCAGACATGTTGCTGACTGAACCATTCTCCACCTTATAGGCGGTCGAAAGTGGGAAGCACACCCTATCCTAGGTGCCACATGAAGTCCCGGAGGTGTCCAGGCAGAAAAGAAGCCGTTAACGTGCTGCAAGACACCCGTCCAGAGCGAGCACGGCGGGCTTGTGGGACCAATGGAAGCAACAAAGCAGCAGTTCTCTCAACTATGTGGTTGTTCGAAATATCTATGCCAGGACAGCTTGACTTGACATGGCGAAGAAATGAAACAGTTGTTGCATAAAACGCAGGAAGTGTTATTGACTGCGGCCCCCTGTTAAGTTGCACATTAGCCATCAAATGCCGAAGGTGAGTACCCAGAAAGTAATATGCAAGCGTTCGTGCAGAAGATTCCTCCCCTTGCACTAGGCGCAAAAGAAAGCGCAGTGCCAGCAGCCGACAGCGTATGGACACTGAAGGGAAAGCAAAGCCTCCCTGAGAACGCTGCTGTCCCAGTGCCGTATGAGAGACCAACTCAGTGCCGCCTGAGCAAGAAATGGACCACAAAGCAGACTGCAGTGATCGCACGATACGTAAAGATGGTTGCACGACGTGAGAATGGTACCAAATGCGACCGCAAAATACAGTCTGCGCAAGGTACCTCCACTCAAGAAGCGGGAAGTCAAAATCCCATGCATCCTGAATTTTCAGTTTTACTTCTTCGAGAGCATTTAACGGAACGGATTCGCAAATTCCGCAGTGGTTGTACAAAATACCTAAAATGCGAAGGGACGCGGCCGGCTGAATGGGAAAACCGGCGCTAAGCCCGGAGTTGGGAGAGCCAATGATGAAATACCGGGATTTGGAGATGTTCAACACTGCACCTGAAATGTCGCCGTACTGGGAAAATACACGCAGGCTGCGTGCAAGGCTATCTTCATCTGAAAGGTACCAGGTTATATCATCAGCGAAAGCTGTGACTTTCACGACACCGCTACCAGGAAGCTCAAGCCCCCGGACACGTGAATCCGCGTCAAGAGCACTCGAGTATGGCTCAAGGCTGAGGACAAATAGCACAGGAGAAAATGGACATCCTTGACGGACCTCACGGGTTATGGAAAAGGCGGCACTTTCCCAGCCATCCAGAATTAGTGTGCTTTTCAGACCAGTGCAGGTATTTCTAATCATTCCCACAAACGAATGAGGAAAGCCGAAAGCTGTGAGCACATTAAGGATATGCGTGTGCTCTAGTCGGTCAAACGCTTTTTCCTTGTCCAAAGACACAAGGATACCACGCCCAGATCGCGAAAGAGTATAGGCTATGATATCCCAGGTGGTAAATGACAAGCTGTGTATTTCTCGTCCAAGCACTGATGAAGTCTGGTGATGACCTACCAGGGTGTTCAACAGCCCCTGAAACGTTGAACGGCCACCGCCGCGAATATCTTATAGTCAACGGTGAGGAGCGTGACAGGTCTCTAATTTTCAGGATTAACGGAGGAAGCATCACCCTTTGGAATAAGCACAATGCGTTCATCTCGAAAACTTAATGGAAAGACACCGTCCTCGTAGAATCGCCGGATAACCGCGATAAAGGTAGCACCAATCTCATCCCAAAATGTCAAGTAAAACTCAACAGGAAAACCGTCTGGCCCTGGGGCCGTTCCACTTTTCATAGATTTCAGTGCCACCTTTACCTCTTCAGCCGACGGAGGGATGTGCAGGCAATCCGCAGCTTCTTGAGGAGTACGGAGAAAACTTCTAAGCATTGGCGGTGTTTCATCACAGTTAGTCCGCATGGCTGAACACGACATTGCTTCAAAATGCGCCAAGAAAACAGATGGATCACGCGTAGGAAGCCGCTGCGCAGGTGGTATTTGTGCTGTTGTAGAAACAGATGGCTGTGATTGCCCAAACGACGAATGTCTCGCGTAGCGCAGCACCTCGAGATGTGCACATGGGTTGTGTCTACAGCGCTATGCTGCTGCCGCCAGGGACGAAGCCGCAGTCAAGCGCTGAAAGCGTTCACACAGTTCACGCTGCCACGCTCGCATCAGAGGAGATAGTGGTGAAAAGAGGAGAAGGCGTCTCGGCGAGCAAAGCAATGCGTAACTTCATCGCAGTATCAACAAGCTCTTCGGAAACGCGTCGACGAAGCGAACGCCCCTCTACTGCGCAGCGCCGGCGCCACTCTGTTTTAAGCGCATCCCAATCTTCAGGACCAGACGCCGTGAGCGACACACGTATTGCGCGTGACAAATCTGATCTTGAGCGCGCGTCCTGCAGGACGCGAACATCAAGACGCCATGGCTTTTCCGAAAAAGAAAATGGAACTTCGAGCTTCAAGACAATAGACCGATGATCAGATACGCACACAGGACAAGGTGGGAAGGACGGGAGGCATAAATCGGAGACAAACGCCTCTAACGCTCGTGGGATATAAGCCCGGTCGAGCCTGCTGGAGGATTGTCCGCGTCGCCATGTCCAAATAAAGGTATTTCCGTGCACTGCATTGCGCGCGTCCAGTAATGAAAAGTGGTGGACAAGGCGTCGCAGCTCGCATGAATTCCAAGCAGACTGGCCCCAGCCAGGACCTTGTACATCGGTTCTCGTATTTAGAACGCAGTTGAAGTCGAGAATCAGAATGACATCACGACCGTCAAGAAAAAACACATCCAGGTCTCTAAAAAAGCCATTAGACTGTCCAGCTTGCGCTGGCCCATACACACACAGTATCCTTAATTTGAAAGAAATGTAGCTACAGTCTAAAGCCAAAACCCTGCCCACTCTACCGTAAAAAGCATAATGATCCCGTAATAGAGCTCGATTTATTTTCTATCACAAATGTGAGAATAAAATATTGTATTGTCTCAAGCAGACCGCCGTGTCGATCTGTTTGTGAACGATGTAATTGTCCTTGCAAGTTGTATCAGTGTTTCGTACTAACATTTCACTTTTTCTGCGTCCAAAGGACAATATTTACGATGTATTTGGCTACAATCCTCGAATAATACTTATTAGTGAAAAAAATTATATAATTAAAACTCTAAACTTTAAGGCTAGAATACGATAGTTCTCTGTTTTACTGCTAATCTTACGTTCTGTTCATTTTACCCATGTACTGTTACTGTAGCAAACCATTATGTTTCTGTTTGTTTCTGTCTATCCAGATGAATTTCTAAAACCTACAACAGGGACCAAGTGACTTCAATTTGTGTTCGTGTTTTAATAACGAAATTGAAGGTGAAATGAATTCGAACATCGATCAAGGCCTTCCAATGCATGTTTCAGAAACGCGAGCTGAAAATCAGACTTAACTCAAAACTGCATGTAAGCCAAATAGTGTCGGCGCATAAATAATGACGATGTACAGTAGCCCAAAATTTTAACTATCGCTCATGAGCGGCAATCTTTTTTTTGTGTATATTCACCCCATGACTTAAGTTACAAAAAGAGTGATGAAAGTCCATGCTTACGTACCACATGCCCACAAAGCGATTTTTATTTTCAATCTCTCTTCCATCCTGTGAAGCTGCCACCTAGAAAATTCACCGCTGCGCGCGATAGTTAAAGATTTGGGCGATCATACTTTTCTTTCAATCCTCTTGTTAACGGAACATCGCTAACTCCCTCTCACGACGTCATGTTGGCATCTTTTTTGCCCTGCTTGCCCACGAAGAACACGAAAGTTGTTTTGACCTGCTTGGGCGAAGCGAAGCACGGATTCAAAGACGGTGACTACATCACGTTTTCGAAGTCAAGGGCATGACTGAGATCAACAACTGCTCGCTGATGAAAGACAAGGTGCTCGATACGTAGCGACACCTCTGACGTCACACAATAGCGAGCTGTATCTCGCGGTGGCAGATACACCCGCTATAAAGCATGACTCACTCGACGTACGCCGAAGTCTGCGGATCAGCCCTACTCGGTAGCGTGGTATAGTAGAGTACGCCGTTACACACGAAGCAAGCAGACGAGAGACCGGTGACTGCGGCTTGTTGCAGTTAAGTCACGCTTGTCCACCGATTTGAGGCTGCGGTGTGAGCAAAGGTTAAGCACGCGCTAGCGTTTGTTTTACTTGGCGGTACACCGTGCATCCTCTTCATCACGTTCATGGAACATATCGTAGAGCGACTATCGATTGATTGATTTGTGGGGTTTAACGTCCCAAAACCACCATATGATTATGAGAGACGCCGTAGTGGAGGGCTTCGGAAATTTTGGTAGAGCGACTATCCGGAAAGGAGTTAGTCCCGGGTTCGATCCCCGGACCAGCAGTATTTTTTCGGTCACTATGAAGCTTTTCCTTCTGAGAAATCCGTACATACCATTGCGCTTTCGGGCAACAAAGGGGTGATTGTTTATTTTCCCTATCTTACAGGGCTAACGTATTTGCTTTTATTTTTCTCTTTCATGCCCGTTAAGTACCATATACATTCTCCGTCGGTGACACAACATAGTTTGGTGATTACGTCATAAGCGGTATCGCGAAGCAAGTCAAAATGCCAAAGGACATCACGTTTTTGTAAGTGGATCATACCTCCGCCTCATCCGGAATCTGTAGCACACCAAAATGTATTGATGTGACCATGTGCCTAGGCCTTCTGTTTCGTTTTTCCTCTTGAGTATTGTGACTTCTTGACGTGAAGCGAGGGTTTCTGGAATCGTGAGCCTTTACAAAAATCTCTTAAGGAGTCCATGGCGGAACCCGACTTCGTTATCTCTGACTTTGCGAAGATGAGTCGTGCTCTACGACTTCACCTTGGTTTTCAGGCTTTGCATGAATTCCAGCTTCTGCACTCTCACCTTTCTTGACCTTAGAACAAGGTATGCATAAACCCAACTTCCTGTCAGGTTGCTGCATCTACACAGTGCAAGATCACCTAAGAGGTTTCGATCAAAATGAATCGTGTAGTAGGTTTACTTGAAAAGATAAATGCGTATGCTAAATATAGCACATAGTTATAATAGAAAAAACAAAATTGCGAAGACATTTCAACTAGGGGCCCTTCGAAAATGTCTAGACATAGTTGCGTACAGGTTTAATTCACTAAACAATAGGCCTATATATCATTCTAACCATTTATCGTTCAATTCTGGTTGCCTTCATTAATATCTGATGTTGAGAACTCGTAGAACGCCCAAAAAATGGGGGAAAATAATAATTCAGTAATCACTCAAAACTCTTCTAATTAAGGCAATAATACAAACCTATTTTAACCCATTGCAGTTTACATTGTTTTTACTTTTTGTAAGCATTAAACTCACAAAGGTACCATGTAATCTACCAAGGGCTTTCTTAAATATAGAGAAAAGAAAATAACAATTACGTGTGACATAATTTCACAGTAAGTATTGCTAATTACGCTGTTTTATTTGCAGATAATTGAGGCTTTCGCATTTTAATGGCTGTTCCTCTTATCCAACAGATTTGTATGTTTCACTAGTTTGTGGGATATTCGAAAGTCCTCGGTGATATTCTCCAAGGCACAATGTTGAACCATGAATATTTCAGCAAAAAGCAACGAACGTTTAGCTGCTATTACGTTAGCGTTTATGTTAGCAGAAGAAACAACAAATGGTATTAAAGGCGACCTCTCCAACTAGCATGGACCTCTGAAAGGTGAGTGGCAGGTTTCCCACGATTTGGTGCGTGGAACTTGTGGTAAAATCCGTTGGTTGTCGCTGACTTTAGCTCCACAAGAGAGAAAAGACAGGCTTGTTCGGCGATCTATCACAACTGGTGCAGCGCGAAGCACAATCACTCACTCACTCACTCACTCACTCACTCACTCACTCACTCACTCACTCACTCACTCACTCACTCACTCACTCACTCACTCACTCACTCACTCACTCACTCACTCACTCACTCACTCACTCACTCGCTCGCTGAATGTTTCAGAGCCAGCACTATCTGTATGTGCTTTTATCTGCCCTGTACTGCCTCATGATGTGCTAGTTATTACAGCTCCACATTGATGTCCACGAACTTATTTCACTTTACCTTTGTTGCTAGGCCCATATCGCTTAGTTTATGTGGTAAATGCAGGAAAATGCAGAGGAGGTCATCCATCTGGCCATACAAAATAACGCTGCGCTGGCCTCACCACTGAACAGTGTGGACTAGAAGGTGATCTGGACGTACTCGTACGTGTCGGTGGCCTCACTGTGTCCCATGCAGGCTGTGATTGCAAGTAAAGCCGCACAGGAAGTGATGAAGGTGTGTTACTGGCTGTTAACCCTTCCAGCCTTAATGCCCAGGTGTTTGCAAAAAGTGTTCATAATGTGATCAAATTTAAACCAGAAATTCAGGTTGGCCACGTATATTAAGTAGAGGTTCAATATTAGTTCCCTCTGTGTTTTTGGATTTATTTGGTTTTAAAGCCATAACGCTTTCTTGCTGTTTTAAAGTATTTATAGCGACATATAAATGCACGTAGCCAAACGTAAATGACGCGATGCCAGGTTCACAAAGGTTATTCTAGATTATATTCTTAATTACGAACGCTTCAGTAAAATCGCAGAGCAACGAGCAATTTACTTCACTGCAAAGAGGCGTGCTGACGAATTTATGATGAAAGCTATTTCTTCATCTTCTTCCGTAAAGAAGAAAAAACGTATCACGAAGGTGATTATTTGCGCCTGAACTGCGAGAGTACTTTTTTTTTCACGCAGTTGGAATTCTTCGCTGCTCATGACCCGTTAGGTACGTATTAAGGCGCATATAACACGCAAATGTGGCCCGGAAGGCAGGCCTAGATAAAGATTACGCATACATGCAATGAGAGGTTACAAAATGTGATTCTATTGGAGTACTGTAACGAGGTTACAGTACTCTGACCTCGTGCAGTATTGTATCTTCAAGCTTAAATAACCATGAAACAGCATGAAGCTAATTAGGTAAGTCTAAATAAGCATAATAATAATGAAAACTGTCTGACTTAGTAAGGTAATAATCTAGCTTTTAGGCAACGTTCGTTTGTTCAAAGTCAGAATGACTGTTCTAAAGATATAGTTATCCTAATAGTTAGCGGTATCCAACTCTCAAATTATTAGTTTGAAGTAACTATAGCTGTTTTTTTCTTTCATCACAGGCATGCAGTGCAAAGTTCAACCCAATCCAACAGTGTTTCTACTTGATTGATTGATTTGTGGGGTTTAACGTCCTAAAACCACCATATGAATATGAGAGACGCCGTAGTAGAGGGCTCCGGAAATTTTGACCACCTGGGGTTCTTTTTGCGTGCACCCAGATCTGAGCACACGGGCCTCGACATTTCCGCCTCCATCGGAAATGCAGCCGCCGCAGCCGGGATTTGAACCCGCGACCTGCGGGTCAGCAGTCGAGTACCTTAGCCACTAGACCACCGCGGCGGGGCAGTGGTTCTACTTCGACGCTTTTGAGTGCCTTCCGCAGGGTGTCGACGTATTGGAAGCGAGCGCCAATGCAATGGTCA
Source organism: Rhipicephalus microplus (assembly GCF_013339725.1). NCBI lineage: Eukaryota > Metazoa > Arthropoda > Arachnida > Ixodida > Ixodidae > Rhipicephalus > Rhipicephalus microplus. The sequence continues at coordinate 77,776,170 of NC_051169.1, forward strand.
GTTTTCTAGAAGAAAAATGTCTCAAGCTTAAAGTCCGTTTGTCACAATTTCAATGAACCTATCAGTGCTTTCAAAGTTAATGTAAATTTTTTTCATACTCAGATTATAATTGCCTTCTTTTACGTCTTTTTGTTGCTGCGCAGGAGCACAGTCGTTATGCCGGGCAGACCCAGGTTTTCGGTGTTGATGCGCAAGATGAGCTGATGTATCAGACCTACTTTGTGGTAAGGGATTCTATGCCAGGTTTTTGGGCTGTTACTGATGTCAGGTTTTCCCACTGTTTTCGCGTAAGAATTCAAGATTACCGGATGTCGACAGAGGATTTTCGAAAGCAGTCTTTCTTTTTTGCTGCCTCTTCCTCCTCTTTCACGCCTGGTGGCGGTCACCTTATCTCCGGCCACCTTAATCACGTGGCCGTTGTGGATGTGATCGAGCACTCCAATCACAACAGGCAATTCCTGCTTCGACCCGAAGACGTTGGCGTGAGTCATATACACAGTTCATCCTATTTTCTGTACTCGTTCTTGTACACCTGAGCTACCAAAGCTTGTTCGCGCTTGCGGCTACCACTGGTCGCGCGACTACGTTACTCACAATGCGTCTTAGCAAATATGGGCAGATTCGGCCGTCCTGTGCGACATTGGTCGCACAGGACGGCCGAACAGCACGTCAGCTCATTTTGCTGAGTAATAGCGATGGAAGCAGAGGTTAATTACATGTGGCGATGGCAGGCCTGCGTGAGTCGGTGACCAGTAGATACCTCTTTAAGTCAATATAATCTCTCTAATAATTTCGAGCAATTGGAGGCGCAGCTCACCAGCTTTTACCTAGAGGTACAGCTTGAGCTCCGGGACTACGTCAGGCAGGCCGTAGCAGCCATAGAAGTCCTGGATTTGTAGCCCCACCCATCCAGCTCATTACTCCCTTATTCTAAACCTATATCATTGAAGTAGTTGTACTTTATTTTCATGGCGAGAGTTTCGCGCTGACTATTTAATGCACCGATTGCTTACTATCAGTACAGATACCAGCAAGAACTTAGAGCAGCGACGGAAATACGATGCGTATACAAGCGTCCAACGCCGGATCTGTAGCTTCGTCGAACTACCAACAGAAATTTTAAATAAGACCTATAAGTCACACGCAGACGTGAACGGTCGCCTTGAGCTGATTTTATCTCGCCACTCGCAACTGGTCGCAAGACCAGTGCTATGTATGTAGACTAGTTTACGCAAGGTTTTGAGTGCCGCCATGCTGGGCTGTAAACCTTTGTGTCTTCCATCTTTAACGACGAAAGGAACAGTGTTACCGTAGACATATACGCACGAAAACAGTCGGGTTGGTGCACACGATGCTTCATGGCCTCATTTCACGTCGCGATGCACAAAAACAAAACAAGAAATAATTATCGGCTGAAAAGCCCAAGATGGCGGCGCCCATATAGCTGTGGTGTGAATGAGGCTTAAGCTTCTCGTTCGGCCGTTTCTTGTCAACAGCAAATGAACCAGCACGCGCCTCTGTCTTGTCTCTTTTATCTCCTCCTGTCCTTTGCACTGTTAAGCACTCTTTTAATGAAAAGCCTTTGCTTTACACGGAAGACGAAGAAGTGTGTTTTGAATAGGAGCTGCTTCTGCTATCTCCGGCGTAATTCAGTTGTTATTTAAGTCTGTTGATCAGTTTCCGCTGCTCCCTTGGAGGGGATGGAAGTAGACCACCCCGGGCGCCTGCCGGCACCAGCGGCGTCAGCGGCGACCGCCTCCAGGAAGCGGATGGGACAAGCGAGCGACAGCGACAGTGAAGATACTCATGCTTACTATCTAAGCAGTGAGGACTTCTCAGATGGTGGTTTCCAGCCTGTGCTGAGCCGCAAGGCTAAGAGAAGGAACATGAGGACATCCTCATCCTCAACTATTCAAACTGTAAGTGAAGCGCCAAAATCGAACACTTATACCATCCTGTTTCTGCCTGCACTTCCTACCGTCAGCATGAAACGCCTTAACAGACAGTCTGTGTCGAGGTCTCTGGAAACGCTCGTGCCAAATGAGATCACGGACATAAGAGTGAACGCCAGAAAGAATATACTGGCTGTGGACGTTTTGCACGCAAGTGCGTTGGGCGTTCTGCGCAGTGTAACTGACTTGGATGGCAACCAGGTGCGCTCTCATGTTCTCTTGGGATGTGATGTAGTAACCGGCGTGATCTACGACATTTATGTCGCTATTTCCGATAAGGACTTACAACTTCTTGTCAAGTCAACAACTGATACTCCTATTGTTGATGTCACCCGGCTAGGCAAGTCTCGCTGTGTGAAGATTGCGTTTAAGAGCACATCACTCCCCTCTCATGTGAAGGTGGGGTACTTCAGACATGCTGTGCGGCCTTTCATTCCAAAGCCTCTCCAGTACCGTAAATGCATGAAACTTGGACATGTGAGCAGCGTCTGCGAGAATTCGGTGGTATGCCACCGCTGCGCCGAGCACCATGAAGCGGATAAGTGCGTCGCAACTGTCAAGAAATGCTCCAATTGCAATGGATCCCATGAAGCCACATCGAAGGACTGCCCGCGGATTCAGAAGGAAATCGCCATCTTGAAGAAAATGGTGCGCGATCACTCATCTCATCGAGAAGCCGCAGCTAAAGTCAGAAGGCGTCGTTCACGTCGACGTCGGTCTTCGAGGACGCCCGCTACCTCCTCGACACGTTTGCGTGATCCCTCATCAGTACCACCTCATTTGCCTCCCAGACCACATGCCGTGGGAAAGGCTGTAAAGGATAAAGCCAGTGAGCATACCCTAACTGCGACAGAGTGGCCTGCACTTCAAAGGCAAGCAGCATCAAGCGAACCGAAGGAGCTTCATGACAGCCAGTCCGCGCTCCCGGTTCGAGATCTTTCCAAACAAGACAGGCAAGTGACTGCAATCGTCCCGGTTCGAGATCTTTCCAACCAAGACAGGCAAGTGGCTGCAATCGTGCAATCATTAATTGCCACGATTCGCACGCTACTGAGCAGCATACAATCTCCGTCTGCTAAGAGTGCACTGCAAATACTGGATGCACTGAATCCAGTTCTTGCTAACTTCGTATAAGCACAATGGCTCAACAAAATCATCACTTCCGCACTGAAGTTAAAAGTGCGTCGATTTTTCAGTGGAATGCCAGAGGCATGAAGTCCCGTATCTCGGACTTGCGCCAATTTGTTCGGGCCAATCAATTCCCAATACTTGTCATATGTGAACCAAACGTGTCAACGCCTTATAGATTGTCCGGTTATGAAGCTTTTTGTTCAGCCGCTTGCGAAGAACGAAGCAAAGTAATTGTTTACATTCGCACAGACTTGACATATCTTTCGCACCCAATAAGTTCAAATGATGACTATCAGTACGTGTGTCTTCGTGTGAAGAAGAATGCAGTTTCGTTCACGCTTATTGGTGGATATATATCTCCGTCATCGCGATTTGACTGCGACAGATTAAAAGACATCCTAATGAGAACCGATGGGCCTTGGATCATCACCGGCGACTTCAACGCCCATCACATACTTTGGGGGAGCACTAGGATGAATGCCAGGGGCCGGAACATTGTTACATTCGCTTCCGATTATGACCTTTCCATCATGAACGATGGTACCCCCACATATCTGCGGGGTCTCACGTATGGCAGTTGCCTTGACCTGACATTGGTGTCACGGTGCTTCTCTCACAAAGTTAAGTGGTTTTGCGATATTGAGACTCATGGGAGTTATCACATACCCACCTACGTGACGATCCATGGTATCATAAAAAATTTCTCTTCCGGTGTTGCAATTGGCACTGACTGGTCGATGTTTGCATTGCGTGTTGAGAACGCTTGCCAAGAAGGCCTCGCCTGCAGCCTGGAAAATACCATAGTGGAAGCTATGCAAGCGTCCAAATGTAAATTACCATTTTCGTCTAAAGTAACACAATTTGACATTGAACTGGAAAAATTACGAGCTATACGAAAGCGTGCAGAATGACGATACAGACGCACAAGATCAATTTACGATCTGAGGGAAGCAAGGCGGCTCCAGAAAAAGATTCAACGACGCATTTACAAACTGGAGAGCGAACGCTGGAAAGCATTCTGCGAATCTCTAGACCCTCATAAACCGCTGTCATATATCTGGAGAACAGTTCGTGGTCTTCGCTCCTCTCCACAACAACGACACCCTTTTAAAGCTTTGGCACTCCATCAGGGAAAAACAGAACTCGAGGTGGCTGAAGAATTTTGCACGAGAGTTGCCGGGAATATTGTGAACGAGAGCATCGACGCCGTGATCGTTCCTGAGACGCGATTACCAGAAATGGACATTTCGTTCACCATGGAAGAACTGGAAGGTGCGTTAGTCGCTTCTAAGCGCATGTCATCGCCAGGTCCTGATGGTATTACTTATAGTGCGTTGGGACACCTTGGACAAAAAGCTAGAAAAGAACTTTTAACATGCTTCAACAACTCCTGGCTCAGCGGCAGTGTTCCCCGAGAATGAAAAATTAGTCGATTAATACCACTTTTGAAATCGGGAAAATCACCATTGGACTTGACAGCGTATCGCCCTATCACCCTCGCAAGCTGCCTCGGAAAAGTGATGGCAAGAATGGTTCTATTTCGTCTCGAGTGGTACTTGGAACGATACACCAAATACCCTTCTTGCATGGCAGGCTTTCGTCGGGGCCGCTCCTCCATTGACTGTGTCCTTGATTTATTGACATTTGTTCAACAAGAAAAAAGTCGCAAGCGCATATCAGTGGCACTCTTTCTTGACGTGAAGGGTGCATATGATAATGTAGCTCACGATGCCATCCTCACTTCTCTCGCAGCAATGGGCATTGGTGGACGAATGTTTCAATGGATAAAAGATTATATAACTGGCAGAGGTTTCTTTGTACAAACATATGAGGGTACAACTGCCCAACATTACACCTACTGCGGAGTACCTCAGGGAGGTGTTTTAAGCCCCACATTGTTTAATGTGGCCCTCATTGGTCTGGTGAAGGTTCTGCCAAAGTCGGTGTGCCTATCCATATACGCCGATGATATTTGCCTCTGGAGTGCTGCAGTTACTCGCGCTCAGGTGCGTGCACGAATACAGCGGGCAGCAACCCTCACAACAGCCTACCTTCAGAAACAAGGCCTAAATATATCAACTGTGAAGTGCGCGTTCATGGCGTTTACACGCAAACCAATGACGCCATACCCTGTTTACATCAATGGGCAGAGTGTCAAATATGCACGGACGCATCGTTTCCTGGGCATAATAATCGACAGTCTTTCGTGGAGCCCACATTGTGCGTACTTGAAGAAGAGACTGCTATCTATTGTGCATATCATGAAATTCTTGTGCGGTAAAGCATGGGGAACTTCTGTGGCCTCTATGCTACAGCTGTACAGGGCCCTATTTCTGGGTCTATTGCGCTACAGCTTGCCGGTACTGACTAACACTTGCAAATCGAATACTCATTCATTGGAGAGTTTGCAGGGTCAGGCACTGCGTATCTGCCTAGGACTGCCCCGATGCGCTTCTACTTATGCCACAATCATGCTTGCCAAAGACCATTCGGTCAGGACATAATAGCTGTGGATTACCTCAGAGCGCACATTCGACATGCTAGCCGTGTCCCCGGCCACCACTTGGCCCTTCTACCTTCCGGAAGACCACGTGCTACGTTTTCAGACGTCATAGGCAAGCACCTAAACAGCATTCCATCAGGATATACGCCAGCTGCGAGAACGGCATGCCCTTTGTGGTGCCTCGACCAGCCGCAAATACGTCTAGAAATTCTGGGAATCAAAAAGAAAAGCAGTCACTCCAGAGTAGCATTGAAGCAAGCAACACTGCTATTATTACATGAGTTGTACTTAGACCGAACGCAGATATACACTGATGGGTCCGTCTCATCCAGCAGCTCATCAGGTGCCGCTGTAATTCCGGCTGCAGAAATGACAATGAAGTTTAAGTTATCGCATATGACTACATCTACGGCATCAGAGCTTGCTGCTATAAGGGCTGCTTTACAATATCTCGTTCAAGAACGTCCAGAAAAATGGGTCATATTCTGGTATTCGAAGGCAGCGCTTCAGAGTTTGCAGTCTGCCATGCGTAGGAGGAGCCATGACCAACTGGTACAAGAAATAAGACATTGCCATCATGAAGCTCTAGCACGAGGGCATGATATTATATATCAATGGCTGCCTGGACATATCGGTATTACCGGAAATGAACTAGCCGATGATGCAGCCCGCTTAGCCCATGAAGAAACCCGTGTAGTCCCGATTCCTCTATCAAGCAATGATGCAGCAAGACAACTTTACCTGCTGGCTCGAGATCTCACACGCACGTTCTGGTCGTCTACTAGCTTCCATAGGTGTCAATGTTATGAACTGGATCCTTCGCTCAAGCTAAAGCTACCATCACAACTTTCCCGCTCCGATGCGACACTGTTATGCCGCCTTTGGTTGGGTGTTGCATTCACAAAGGTGTACTCCTTTCGCATTGGTATGGCAGACACTCCTACATGCGACTACTGCGGACATGAAGAAACCATCGAACACGTCCTCTGCAGCTGCGCTTGCTACGACACACAGCGATGCCAGCTACGGATGGTTTTGAATCGACTTGACCCCGGACCATTTTGTGTGCAGAAGATACTAGGACCTTGGGCATCTGCCTCAGTTGCGCAGAAAGCAACTAAAGCACTGCTTCTTTACCTTAAGTCAACAAACCTGAGCGACCGCCTGTGAACTGTGTGTGCTCCCCGAGTGTGCTCGTGATTGTGTGTACCTTCTCATCTTTGTGCAACCTCTTTTCTCCCCTTTATTCCTTCCCCAGTGCAGGGTAGCAAACCGGATGTGCGTCTGGTTAACCTCCCTGTCTTTCCTTGTATCTCTCTCTCTCTCTTTGCTTTACAAACACAAGGCGCTAACCACTTCTTTTCAGTGTTTTCTTCCGAATGCACAACCGAGAGCGTAGCGCTGTACCTCTTGAAACAAAATCAGTTTAAACAAAATGACACGTATCGGTAAAAAAAAAAATGAATGTCCCTCTCCGATCTGTAGCTGTTGTTATGGTACGTCCACGGTTGTTCGGCTGACGGCGTTGGCTCTACATGGTATGACACAGTCCTTCTGAGACCATGCGCGTGACGCGCTAAGCGTCGGCATGTATTCCTGACCCTATCGACATGCTTACGATAGTTTTCATGGAAATAAGGTTTATATGGCTTATGCGCATTCTACGACGTATAGAATATATTTGTATGATGGGCCCAGGAGACTAAGTTGACATTTGTGTGACTAGAATAAGTGCAAGCCCTACTACACTGCGAAGTACACAGTGTGGTACGCACATTTACGAAATTGTTGAGTGTATTTTTTTTGTGTGCGCAAAGTCATGTAAGCTACTTTATGCCCATGGTAATAATTTTGAAAAATGGCAGTGAATTTTGTATTGTCTCTGAATCAATATTATCAATTGTTATTTTGTATTCTAAATTGTTACTTAAAGGAACATTTCTTTTTATTGTGAATTGCTAAATACTACTGAATGTTTATGTAATGAAATCTAATTGTATTGCATTAGGTAGTTGTAAGTGTAATTGCGTTGTAACGTGTCATTGTATAGTCCTCTCTGTTTTGACCCTCCATAAGGGTTGGCAGTATTGCTAAATAAAAACAAATTTTGAATAGTTTGAAAGTCCCGCTCGTCCCACACAGAAGACCTGCGTTTCCCTCTTTTTCAATAAAGTGATTTCTATTCATCATTTTGTTTTCATCGGTACATAATTGTTGGTGCTCCCTGGTTACGAGGCTACTCTTCTTACAGCCGTAAGAGAGATCGCCGAATGCCGTTAAAAAAAAAACAACCACTTCTGAAAAGACTCCACACAATCTTCCGATAGAGATGGATTCACACGAAGTAACGGAGGGCGAATTTTCGCAGCGGACAGTGCATCACGTGACTTGCGCGTCATCGAAACGTGCCATCCTCTCTTCATTCGCTCTGTTCCGCTCGCGGCATGGATGGAAATGTGTCGCCGCTATTTAGATCCCTCCGTTTGACAGTCGTCTGCTCTCGATCTAGAGTATTCAGCGTCAAATCTGTCAACATTGGTTGGATTGGCGTGGCTAGGAAGCAGGCTGTCGGCTTAAAATCCACATGCCTTAGTTTTGCGACAACGACCAAATATGTTTCGTGCGACAGTGGAAGATGGAAGATGCAGGCTGCGTAGCCTGCATGACCACATAAGCACGTTGCATAAGCATAGAGGTCGAGAGTATGCACGAGGATTCCGCGAGCATGGCTCTGGCTGTGTGCATGAGAGGTCTCCGCTCCTGCGCTGGATGAAACTAATCACGTGACTATTCAGTCCGCGGAGCAGCGGGATTTCGCCCTCGCGTGTGAGTCTAGCCTAAAGACAACCATAGATGTGTAGATGCGAAGCAGCGGGTGCTAACGCTCACACTGGCGGCGGTGTTGACGCTGGCACTCATGGTGGTGCTGCACAGGAAAGAAAACTTGGAAAGCGCAAACCACGCAGTGACGGATCTATGTGTTCTACTGGAGCATGCCAATCACTGCTAATGGGCGCAGATGCAAATTGACACCGAGAACTGCAGTTCGCTTTTAGTTATTGCGCACACGACGTATTTTGATTGGTCAACAACGCACAAGAGAAATTTACCACCGGCACTACCTTGGAGGTCAAGGTTTAGTGCCTATATATACGGGGTGGCCAGCGAATGGTTTTGCAGCGCGAGCAGTCGGTGTTTTAAGGGTGAAGCTTCTTAGGCCGTGGATGCTTCTCTCATCCGTAGATGTAGTAATTGATGACTAAGATGTGTGGTTTAAAACGCGAAAACCACCATATCATTATGAGAGACGCCGTAAACCACACCAAAAGCCCAAACACCTATCGTCACAACCTATCAGAAAACCTATACAACCTATCACAACCTTTCCGATTGTTTGGGCTTGTCGTGTGGTTGTACGCATGCGTGAGGGTTTCAGAATATCAGCTTCGGTTGAATAAAAATCAGGTGTGAATGCGTGCTTTTCCGTGTCTTTCGTCCTGTTTCAAGTTGCGCCAACAATGTTTTACACAGCTACACACCAACTAGCCCGGCAGCATACGTTACTGTGAGTCATTGGCACTGTAGAAGAGGAGGAGAAAGCGCGCATGCGCAATGGGGGGTGTTAACGCCGCAGGGAAGGATGGATACCTAGAGGAGAGAGAGGTGCAACAGGGGGGGGGGGAGCGAGCGTAGACTAGTGTTGGCTTTGCGAGGCGAGAGATGGGTGGTCAGTAGGAAAGGAAGGGGAAGGGACGCCCATACGCACCAGCCTTATATTCACACTTGAGGGAGAGAAGACCAGAAGAGGAGAGTAGCAAGGCGCCACGAAAGCGGAAGAGAGAACGCAGGAGAAGCGCAAGGAGTTGATAGGAGAGAAGAGGAAGAGTAATGCGAAAGCTGTCGAAGAGACGGAGAAAGGAGAGTTGCACATGCGTAGTGTGAGTGCGGACGCCAACGCCGCAGGACATGGACCTGTGAAAGAGATGCTCCGCATCTAGAAGAGATCGCCCCTTGCCTCGTGTCTTTGGGCGAAACCATGGAGTTTCTTAAAATAAATAGAGGGGACTCTGTCGCTGCTATCGTTCAGTGACCATGGGAATGATGGGTAGTACACACAATTGCCTTGTCTTCGTACTTGCGGGTGGCGAATCGTACTTGCTTCGTTTATTGCTGCGTTTTGGTTTTGTTTTGAAAGAAAGATTCAACCCTTCTCAACTTCGTGACCCACTTTCAATTGGTAAGACTAAAGGAATTAGGGGGTGAAGCGCTACCGCTGAAAATTTTCTGATTTTCGTTTCGTGAGAAAACATCTCCAAGCCACATGGCCGGACACACACGAAGCCAAAAACAGGCCAGAAGTACGAATATTAGACAAATGTGTGTACTACCCATCATTCCCATGCTCGCTGAAGCACTGTGCGCTGCAGCTCTTATAGACACTAGCGCCAGAGTTCCCTCTAGTGTGTACTAGGAAGCCCTATGGGTGAAACAATCGGAACAAGTCTTTTTGCTCAAAAGGCATTCACGTGCTCATGCGAGAGGGGTATACGTTAGCTTGAACATGAGGCTTGCTTGGGTAGGTATTCGTGGAAGACAATCAGACAGGGTCGTTACAGGGGATTTCACGATCTTTCAATTGTTTGCTTAAATGATCAAATTATCCCTTGATTTATATTTCGCAGAATTTTTTATTTTATAAAATTTCACTAATGCTATTTGGATAGCCGGTAGAGTTCTTTAATAAGAATAGATCCAGGACAAAGGCTTCTAGAGATGTTTTGAGCTTAGCATGTTTCTATAAATTCCAGTTCATTATCAATCCTTTTTTCGGTGCCTACTGTAATTTTGTATGTAAACGCGACTGAAGAGATTTTGTTACATCAGACAGTTGTACTCACCTGAAATGTTGTTACCAGTTTGCAATAAACTTCCCTATTTGCAAGTACATTGAGGTTGTTACCAAAGGTGCTCAATGAGTATCACATAATACCGTAGTAAAACAGCGAGTCTATAAACACTTGTTTGAATCTCCTTGAGCTTCAATGCGCACACTTCAATGCGCACAACCAAAAAAAAAAACAGCTTGACTGAGCTGCTGACCCCTAACTTGGCGAACAGCAAGGATTCAAGAAAAAAAAAACACGACCAAATGTGCATAACATAACAGAAAAAGAAAAATGAAAGACACAATACAAGGAAGTACACTTTTAAGGCACAGAAATCGCGAGCAAACAGATAACAGGAATTATGAAAGAAAAAATGATAACAACTCTTTATTTGTCAATGTTTCAAGGGGTGCGTTTTTAGCTGCGAAGCTATTGAGCAGTCGCGGAAGCTGGTTTTCCAGGGTTTGCGTGCCGTAAGTTGTTCTGTATGTTTGAACGTGCCATATATCTGTATTTCTTGTTCTGCATATATGTTTTCGCGGCTCTAGCAGAGCAATCTTACGAAGTAGAAATGTACTATACTTGATTTCACGCTTGAAGGAATGACAAAGACGATACTCATATAATTTAGTTACTCGCACAATTTTGCGTTTGGTAAAAAGTTCGGTTGTTGTGTGCCAGCGAGGAAGGTTTTCCATTACGCGTAAGAAGCTCTTTTGTAGGACGTGTAATTTGTTTAGGTTTTCTTGTGTCGTGGTACCCCAGACTAAGTGACAGTAGTTTAGATGAGAATAAAATAAAGACTGATAGATTAGGATCATTACGTTCAGCGGCAGCATCTCACGTTTTCTGTAAACAATGCCTATTATCTGCGACAGCTTGCTACCAAGATAGGTAGCAAGCTGTCGTTACAAGCACCGAGTTACGGCGGTGCTTGTAACTTGTTGTCAAACTTGCCTTAGGCAAGCTTGACCTAGCACCAATGACACAGTGAGGCTCGAGCCCGGGTCCGCTGGGTGCCAGCCAAGCATTCTACCACTGAGCTACACAGGTGCTTGTGAGTTGTCATACTTGCCTTAGGCAGACTTGATGTCGGGAAAGCATACACGTTAACCCGAATTATAAAGCGTCCCCAACCAGTGAAAGAACAACCAGTCGTCGCACAATGTGAATAGCGTAACGAGTGGGCCGCCCAGTGCTCCAACCAATCACAAATCTTCTTCTTGTTCCCCTATTAACAGTGGCGCATACCCACTTGAGATATAATTCCTTATCGTCGTCAGCTTCCGCATGAACAATTGGCACAAAATTCCTTGCAATTGTTTTGCGGATACCGCGCTTCTCAGAAGAATGACGAAAAATAGCATAGCGTATGCCAGCCTACTACCCAAAAGTTTATTAATAATGCCCTAGTGAGTATCAAGCGTGCTTGCAGTAGTTACCCAGTGAGTGTTTCGAAAAGGCCCTGAAAGGCCACTCTTCTAGCTTTCGCTGTAACTGAAGTGCACCTCCACGCAGGCCTGACGTCCGTCCGTCCGTCCGTCCGTCCGTCCGTCCGTCCGTCCATCCATCCATCCATCCATCCATCCATCCATCCATCCATCCATCCATCCATCCATCCATCCATCCATCCATCCATCCATCCATCCATGACTTTTAGCTCTCCTGACCGTTTGGATAATGGAATCAATACCAAAGTTGGTATCGCATAAAATGACTCTATGAGGAACATATTTGCCTAGTGATGACATGAAAATGAAGACATGCATGTCATAAATGTAATGATTTACATGTCATGGTCTTGCTGACTTTGTGGTAGTTTCATTCACATGATATGTTGCAAAACTGGTATGCTGTGACATCACTGCATGGCGAACACAAGCGACAGACCCTAACATCAAAATCATGACATGCCTGTCATGTAACAACATGACTACATACCACACTCATGATGTGCTCGTGGCCGTTTCGCTAGCTTTGCATATACCAAATTTGCTATTACGGGACGTGAATGGATGACAAACGTATGTGACTGGTGCAAGCATGACAATCGGGAGATGCGTGTCATGTAACAATGTGACTACATGCTATGCTCATGATGCGCTCTCGGCCGTTTCGCTAGCTTCTCATCAACCAAATTCGGTGTTACGGGTCGTGAATAGACGACATAGGTAAAAAACACGTCCATACATGATCATGAAATGCATGTCATGTAACAACATGACTACGTCCCACAATCATCATGCGCTCGCGGCCGTTTCGCTACCTTCACATATGCCAAAATTTGGTATTACGCCACATAAAGGGATGACGAAGGTATGTGACTGGTGGAAACATGATAATCATGAGGCGCGTCTCATGTAAGACCATTAATACACGCCACACTCAAGGCGCCAATTCACCTTTTCATAAACGCCTCCCTGGGCACCGCCATAGCCCTCCATGGGCTGTGCAAGTTGGCGCGTCCCCTCGAAAATGCACTGACAACGCTGCGCCCTTAGCCTTTGTACTCCCGCGCACAGCCCATCATGACGGTGTTTTTTTCCTTCCTGTGAAAAGGTGTATACACTTCAACGAGAGCCGGCGTGCGTGCGCGCCAGCGTTAGTTTTATCGCGTCACGCTGGCTATGCCACGTCAGGTGCCCATATCACCCTAGTAGAGATCAGTGGATCCGACCACTGACCTTCATTGTGAATCTGCATGCCATATAGTCTATGCCTGCCAGTATATGACAGGACTGGTGCCTGGCGTGGCAACGCCGGCGGGACGCGACGAAATGAACGCCGCCGAGCACGCGCACCACGTCACGTCGAAATGTATTGGCGCCTTGACTGCGGCATGTAGTCATGTTCTCTCATGACAGGCATCTCATGATTATCATGTTTGCACTAGTCACATACCTTCGTCATTCACTGGCGTCACATAATACTGAGTTTGGTACATGTGAAGCTAGCGAAATGGCCGCGAGCGCATCATGAGCCATGTAGTCATGTTGATACATGACACGCATCTCATGTTTATCATGTTTGCACCAATATCATACCGTCGCCATCCATTCACGTACCGTTATACCAAATTTGGTGTGTGTGACGCTAGCGTGGAGCGCAGTCATGTTGTTACATGACACGCATGTGATGATTTTCATGTTAGGGTCTATCACTTGTGTTCGTTATGCAGTTATGTCCTACTATACCAGTTTTGCAACATGCCATGTGAACGAAATTGCCGCAAGAGCTGCAGAACCATGAAATTTGAATCATGACATACATGTCATAATTTTCTAGTTATGACTTGTCAAATATGTTCTTTATGTAGTCATGTTCGATACCACGTTTGGTATCGATATCTTTGTCAAAACGGCGAGGAGATCTAAAAGTCGTATGCGGCTAGGTAGATAGATAGATAGATAGATACGCTCAAAATCGCCGTAGTTTGCTAAGAAATGCTTCGCATTTATTATGCACTTCATGTAAATATGAGTACATGCTACGCTCATAGCGTTCTCGCGGCCGTTTCACTATTTCCACATATACCAAATTTGGTATCACGTGACGTGAATGGACGATTAACGTAAATGACATGTCGAAATGTGATAATCATCATAAGATTTCATGTAAAACATGGCTACATGCTACGTTCATAGCACGCGCGCGGCCGTTTCGCTAGCTTCATATATACTAAAGTTGGTATCTGGTGACGGGGATAGATGACCATGGTAAATGAAACATCCGAACATGATAATCATGACATGGAAGTCATGTACGGCGTAATTTACCTCCGCCTCCTAACGTTGTGCTGTTTTTAAAGTGACCTATCACCCTTCCTAATTCATGCTTCGCATATCATCAATTCCCACTGTACCTGGGATCTGCCCATTTTTATTTTATTTTGGTTGCCTTCGTTTTGAATATCCGATTTAGCACATAAGCGCAGATATCGGGCTTGAGGGCACTCGCGCAGTGCTGCCAGACCGCATGTGCGGAGAACACCTGTATAGGATGATGACTGGAGGGTGCACACTACTTATTCTTTAATGCTTGTGGCACGCGCTCCGCTGTTTATGTTTCATTGAAGCTGATTGTACACATTGATAATTTTTGGCAGCATCCTTTGACCGTGTATACAAGTGCCTCAGGAGTCAACTTAGTGGAACCCTTAGCTGTAGTTTTTGTATATAAAGCTCTCAAACTGCATTATGACAACGCAAGAGTAAACAATGAGTTACCAAATGATGGACCCTGCGCACGCACGTACTTTGCCATTTCAATAATAATATTCAAACATGCAATGTGTCCAGAGGTCCAAAATTAGTGCGACACAGATTGAACTGTGCACCTAGAATTGTGAATCAATACGTCACATGCCGCAACTGATTTCGTCATACAATGGTAATTACAGCGAAGTAACGTTTAGACGGCGAGTAGCAAGACACGGGTGAAGAAGAGCCTTTGCTGAGCCTGCGCAAGTTTCTGTGCGCAGACAAAATGTTTTGTGAAAACAGCTGCCCAAGTGATCGTCAAGCTAAACCTAGCCCATGCAATACACACACGCGCGTGCGACTGCGCCTTCACTACCATTGTGTTCGGTGCGAGTGACAGATTCTGTGTTCGGAAACCCTAGTTACCGCGTGCTTTGTTTTAACCCTCACGTCTTCCCATGTTCTACTCTAAGCATTGCCTTTTTTAAAAGTCACTCCGAGAACTCTGACAGCGTTCACGAGTTCAGTTCCTCCTGAGAGATTGTCGGCGAAGGCTCCAAAGCGCAGCGCCTTGCTTTTGTCGGCATTCATGGAAGCGCCGGAGAGAGAAGGGAGAAGGTATACTGGCGAAAGAGCAGCAAAAATATGACGGAACCAATGTTGTTTCTTAAAATATCAAAATACCATCGGCGTAGACTGTTACTTTATTATTCCCAGCGCCTGACATGAGAAATATTCTAATTGCAGAGCACATCGCAATTTTTCTGATGAGGGTACTCAGCGAAAACTCAAACAAGCCTGAAGAAGCTGGACATCCCTGTCTTCCGCCCATCTACCCAATATTCTCCCTTGGTTGTGTCGATGTTTAAGTGGAAGGGACGGCTGGTGCCTTTACATGACAGCTCAAAGCATTCAACGAATTCGTCTGGTAGCCAATAATTCCTCTGTAGTACCAAAGCCGCTCGATAAGAAAAACACGTGGCCGTGGTACTGCGAACAAGGAACATGAAAAGACTATCGAACGCCTTCGCTTGGTCGAAGTACCCAAAACTTCTGAACATTTTTTTTACCATATTAGAAGAGGTCCCTGACCACTGTCAATGTTGTGCCAGCACATGACTGGAAGGATGACATTCGCTCGTTCAGCAGATGCTTAGCCATAGTACTAACTTTGTTGCTATGAGTTCACTGTAACCATTGAGGAGAGGAGTTGGTCTCAACAACTAGGAGTTAGATCGACCCATGCCATCTTTCAGCAGCAGAATCACTTTAAGTTTCCTCAACGACAGCGGCTGTCTTCTGTCATTGATAAAAAATTCCCCACACTAGTAAAAAGACGTCCAAGAAATCCGAAAAAGCACATGCACAAAAAAGGCGAGGGTACGCCTTTCGGGCCAGGTGCCAATTAGAATTTATAGCCTTAAGCGAGAATTCACTTTTCATTGCTAGGGTGTGTAGTCACCGTGTATCTTAATTGCGGCATAAATGAAACATAGGCTCGACATTATTGCCGCTTCTCGCATTATGTATTCTGGGTTTCAACTGGCTCAGTTGTTACTCTGCTGTCTGAAATGACACCGACCGAACCCGTGTGTTCAGCATAGGTTGTGAATGCTTTAGATCACTATATGCGCTCTGCTATGGCAGCGAGAGCCTGTCGCTATGGCAGCTACAGGAGAAAAATGAAGAGGAAGGTGCCGCAAACACAAAAAAAAAAATCCCACCATATCCATGGACTAAATGGTGATGAGTGGGGCGAATAGTTCCTGCGTCCGTTCGTGCGTCCATCTGTCTGTGCGTCCGTCTAAGCGTCCATCCATGCGTCCATCCGTGCGTGCATGCGTGCGTTCGTCCACGCGCCCATCCGCTTGCGTGTCCATCCATGCGTCCGTCCGTCATTTCGTGCATTCATCCGTCCGTCCATCCGACCATGCGTACGTGTATTCCGTCAGTCCGTCCATCCGTGCATCTGTCCATCCGCTGTCCATCTACTGAACACTGCAAGTACCGCCATATTGCATATTTCTCCCATATATTCTTCATATAGCAGTGCCACAACCCAGCAGACATTTCAAGGACTAAACCAGTGGCGGCTACATACTACTACGACGACTACTACTCCACCTCCTACTACTACTACATACATCGCAGACGCACGACCCATGGCATAAGTTGGAACAGCAGGTAGTCTCTGCGTTGGGAAGCTGGCTGACACAGAAACAACAAACTAAGGGGACAACAAGAACAAACGCTAACTTCTAACAACATTATATTGCAATATATATATATATTATGACGAAGGCCGTGCCACGGCCGAAACGTTAATAAATATAATTTTCTTTTCAAATGTGCTATCTGCAAGTTCATTCAATATATATATATATATATATATATATATATATATATATATATATATATATATATATATATATATAAGGGAAAGAAGTGTGTACTTAAGAGCTCGTAAAAGCGAGCTCTTAAGTCTGTGTTTTGACACAACAATAATGAGATGTAACAGACAATAATGCCAAGGAATGTATAGGGGAAGTTATTACACCCAATTGTCTTGTAAAGGTGAATAAGAAAAGTGGGTGCGAACATAACTTGCCGTGAGCAGGTACCGAGCCTGCGACCTCCGAATAACGCGTTCGATGTTCTACCAGTCAGCTACCACGGCGGCTATCCCCCCAGCCTCTTCATTAGGTTTATATGTAATTTTTAAACGTAGGATTGTCAGTCAGCGCCACCAGTAGCCATGGCGGTGAGTGTTGCACACTTTTATGAGCCTGTTTGGCATCACGTAGCACGTGAACCTATTACGAGCTGGCGGCTGACCAGTAGTCTCCCGTGTACAACCTAACGGCACGAAGTATGCCAGTACGAGACCCTCGTTAATGAATGAGGGAAAGAAGTGTGTACTTAAGGGGTCGTTTTTCCGTGTTTTGACACAATAATAATGAGATCTGCGTGCGAAACAATCATGCGTGTCATGTAACAACATCAATACATGCCACGCTCACGGTGCACTCACGGTCGTTTCGCTAGGGTCACATATACGAAATTTGGTATTACAGTACATAAATGGATGACGAAGGTATGATACTCAAGCAAACATGATAAACATGAGATGCGTGTCATGTAACAACATGAGTACATGCTACGCTCATGGTGTGCTCACGGACGTTTGGCTAGCTTCACAAGCACCACACTCGGTAATACGCGACGAAAACGTACGACATAGGTAAATGACACATCCAAAGATGATAATCACGACATGCGTGTCATGTAACACCATTACTACATGCCACACTGTTGATGCACTCGCGGCCGTATCACTTGATTCACATATGCCAAATTTGGCATTACGTGACGTCAATGAATGACGAAGGTATGTGACTGGTGCAAACATCATAATCATGAGATGCGTGTCATGTGAGTACATGACTACACGCCACAGTCAAGGCGCCAATGCGTTTCGACGTGACGCGGGGCACGTGCTCACCGGCGTTCATGTCGTCGCTTAACGCCGGCGTTGCCACGCAGTGCGCCGGTCCTGACATAATTTCGCAGGCGCGCGCCGCGCTGCGTTGCTTTAACGTATGCGCGTTTCAGCACGTCTGGCGTCCCTCTGTCACGAAAAGAGGGAGACGCAGTGTTGTCTGGGTAACGCATGTGCGCGAAATGCAGCATGTCGCATTTATCGACGGACGCATGTCGCATTTATCGACGGACGCTCGTCGCGCCAGTCGCACCCTGCGTACCAGAGCTCTGGCGTACCAGAGCTCTGGCGTCAAAAGCTATGGGTGGAACCTCTACCCCGTAATATGAACCCCGACCTCCATCCTGGCCATAGACTAGCACGCGCCGCGGCCCTTCATACGCGACACTCCGATCGTCCTGGTGTTTTCTACGTGGATAGAGAGTTTTAGTACTGCGGAATGGTGCTACGTACGCATCACGCAAGCGCTTTGCGTTACGTGGCGTTGTTTGCCACTAATCGGCTTTTAGTACGCCGTAGTACCCGCGTTCGTAACGAGCGTGAAGCGTGTTGTGTCATCTGGTATAACAAAATAGAAGCACGTGTTGTTGACAGCCAATGTGAGCCAATCCAAGTGTTATAGCCAGATTATGGCCATATTTTAAGCCACAGAGCCGGTCGGTGCTTGCCTTCGATGCCGCCATTTTGCAAAACGAAGTCTCGCGCTGTCGCGAACTTGTTCGAGAGCGGCGCGATCACCTCATACGTACGCACGCACGCATCTCATGCGTGCGTACGTAGCGGCTGCGTACGTAATGCGATACGTGCGCGTTGCGGTCTGCGCATGCGCACTACGCAGAACGTGGCGTCCTTACGTACGCAACGCCGCCACGTACGCAGCGTACGCAGTACTAAAACTCTCTGATGTCTCGGGTCCCTCCCCCTCGGGTCACTTCACGGCTGCCGTGATTACAGAGGGCAAACACGTAGATGGCCTCTCCTTTCGAGCAGACACAGTAACGCACGCTGAAGAGGTTGCCATAGCTTTGGCTGCCTCTCACCCTGCCTCACGCACCATCCTGACGGACTCGCGCTCGGCCTGTTCTCAGTACCTTCAGGGTTCCATTGCTCCGCTGGCGGCTAGCCTACTACAGGCAGCCTCTTAGCGCTTTAACCCTCATCCCATTCGTATAGTCTGGACCCCAGGCCACTCGGGCCTGCCAGGCAACGAGGCGGCAAATGCCGCTGCCCACGCTTCTCCTGTCCGGGCCGTTGCCCCTCCATGTCCCGAGACGGAATCTGGCAATACCAACCTGACGCGTTTTCGCGAAATTTTGGCTTATTACCGGGCTTCGCGCCGCCTCTACCCGGACCCCTCACGCGGTTTGGAGAAAGCGGACGAACGACTGCTACGCCGCCTGCAGACGAACACCTTTATCAGTCCGGCGGTCGCCAGGCACTTTTTGCCGGAAATCAATGGCACCTGCTCGACCTGTCATGTCCTCGCTGACACATACCACGTCGTAGCATCGTGCCCAGTTAATCCCGTCCCTTTCTCATCCCCTTTTCCTATCCCAACTAGAGAGGCTTGGGAGGAGCACCTGCTCGGCTGCTCTACCTTGGCTGCACAACGCTCCTTGGTGGAGCGCGCACGGGAAGCTTCCAGCTCCACTGGCGTCCCGGAATAGGGTCTTGCCACTCTAGCACGCCGATGCGCCACGTCGGCACTCTCTAGTAGACTTTTTCTGAAATAAATGTTTTTTACCACCACCACCACCTGCATCAAACGATAGAGTTCTCGCGTTTTGCTAACGTAGCGTCGCTGTGCCCAGCGTGCACGCCCGTCAACGCTACATTGGAGTATATTGGGCCTTTCATGATGTGCTCGCGGCCGTTCCGTTAGCTCCACATATACCGACATTGATGTTACATGAGTTAAATTGATGATGAAGGTATATGACTGGTGCAAACATAATAATCATTATACGCATTATACGCGTGAAATGTAATAACATGACAACATACCACGCTCATAGCGTGCTCGCGGCTGTTTAGCTAGCTCCACATATACTAAATTTGGCATCACTGGACCTAAATAAAGGACTAAAACATACGACACATCCAAACATGCTAATTAGGACACGAAAGTCGTGTACGGCATAATTTGCCTCCACGTGGTAACGTTGCGCTGACTTTAAAGTAACACATCAACCGTTGTCGTTGGTGTTACGCATATCATCGATTCCCGCTGTACGTGGGATCTGCCAATTTTTTTCCTTCATTGAAAATAGCGAAAATAGCATGTGGTGCCTTTGGTGGCAAAAACCTAAATTAATTATTCAATGCACCCTGTCACGTAACCGTAGGCAACATTTTTCTTGTTGTATTGAACTATTGTTCGCTTCTTTGTAGTAAAATATATTTCTCCATGAAAATGCGCACTCTCGTTCTATATGAAAGGGAACATGCGAAAGCGTGGCCTGCGCTCTGCGGTGGTTGCATACAGCACTATCAACCGACAAGTGAAGAAAGCAACTTCACTTTTGGCGTCATATATGGACAAGCAATATAACGAGTCATGACCAGTAGACAAGCGCTGCTATAAATTACGTTCCTTCTGCGAGGGATATCAGGTGATTGCTGCAGCGTGCATCGTGGTCGCACACAACGTTCGACATTTTGGCAGTGAACTACGCACTGCAGGCCTGAGCAGAGAGGGAGTGCAATCTAGCGGTGCTTGTCTACCGGCCATACCTATTTTCTTCGGCAACAGATGACGCTGAAATCGAGCGTGTTTTCTTCTGCTGTCGGTTGATGGTGCTGTAGGCAGTCGCCACAGAGCACAGACGACGTGTTCACTTGTTCTCTTCATAAAGGACGACAGTGTACATATGCGTAGAGGCCTGCGTTAGAAGGACGCATTAAAGTGGTGATGCCTTCTCGCGACGTAATGATCCCATGCTTGTCAGCGCGTCTTAAGCAATTTTTCTGCGTGCTCAGGAAACCGTGCACGCAGTTTTTAAGTCGTTAAGATTTTGGAGCGACGTGGGTTATCTACCTACGCTTTGTCTTAGAAATGACGTGTACTGCTACTAGGTGCGGCCGCGCATATGCACAGTGAAATTTTCGCTGACTTGGCTTGGCTCGTGTCTCGAGAGAATAACGATGACGGGGCGAGCCATCCACGACATAGGCGCAACGACCTTGGGTGCAGGCGCACGCAACGCGGTACAAATACAGGGAAGCTCTGTAAAGCCACATCATCTCATTGTAACGTCTTGTTATTTTCAAAAAAAAGTTGTAGACCTCAGGACAAACGTGGTTAGGCATAGTTACAGGAGCCCCTGCGACAAGAAAACAACGACAACGTGCACGAGTTGATGAGAGGGCTACATGTCCCTATTAATCCTCAGCGTTCCTAGACAAAAAATGGACATCCAGAGCTTTTCACATAGAAAAATACCGCTTCTACAATATCGACCTGATTTTGAGATTAACTAATGCAGCTACGAACACTACGAAGGGTAAGCTTTCTGGCGCACCGTTATAAATAGGGTAATACCGTACAAAAAAGGTAATCGGAATGCCTTGCATAGTGGCCGTCCTATAGACTAAACGCTCCATGATCACATGACAAGGTGCCATGGCGCATCGCATTGCTTCTACTAGGATTTTGAACGTAGGCCCTAAACAACTACAGTCAGAAGCAGTGATTACAAGATTAATGAGACAACTGATCATCGGCACGCCAGCGGTGGCGCTATGGGAAAAGAGGTAAAAAAGTAGGAAAGTGCAGACTGATACAAAAGATTGTTTAGAATGCTATGAATGGTGACGTATCAGTGCCGCTTAACTGCGTGAGCAGCAGCAATCTTTCTATTGTGGAAACATGTGTTTTATAACCACCTCGCGGTCATGAAAAGGAGCCGACCAGTGTCTTTGCTTTGCCGTATTTTCGCACACACTAGCAGTATTTGTTAGCGTTCTCTGCCGTATGCCTAGTATCGGCTGAATGATTGCTGTCAGCGTACCTTTCGAATATGGCCAAGTGATTGCTAATATTGGCTATAGAGGTCGCTTTTGCTCGGCGAATGTCGGCTAGTGTAAGCGTCTTCTGTTTCTTCTTGGCTAATGTAAGCTACGCTATCTGCTGGCACAACACATGCACTCTCGATCCGATCATTTCACGTATATACATACAGAACAACTTAAGTCGATCCACACGAAATTCTTTCACTCTTTCCCACATTCAGATATAGAACTGCTGCAGGAAATGCCGGATCACGATGAGCTTGGAAACGTGGTACTTACGACGCTGTACTTTGAGATGGACGATGACACAAACTTTCACATTGACTTCATTGTGGCGGCCTCTAACCTGCGTGCTGCCAACTACGACAACGAGCCGGCCGACCGACTCAAGAGCAAGCTCACCGCGGGAAAGATCATTCCGGCCATTGTCACAACCACATCGCTTGTTGCGGGCCTTGCCTGCCTCGAGTTGTACAAGGTGACGTCACTAACAAAACATTTTCATGTAATTTTTTTATTTTAACGTGGCAGCATTACCGCTGCATAATGAACACGTAGCGTAGAGGCAACCGAGTGAACCGAATATACGTAACGCTTAAAATGAGGGAAGACGACGCTAATAACCATGGTGCCTTAGCTAGGATGTGAAGCTGCGCCACTATAGCTTGAGGTTACCGACTCGACTCTCGCCCATAACGGCCGCATTTAGATAGCAGCGTATGGCATAAACAATAGTAAACTTAGATAAAGAAATGCGTTAATGATACCCAGTTGGTTAAAACTAATAACGACTCTACCACGTACTGTATATATGCTTCGAGTATCGTATCAAGGTCTGGAACCCCCGAATTTGTAAAAAGGACGCTTAGAGTTAATACATGAACTACGTAATTACGCAATATAATGAACGCAGTAAAATAATTTATTTCAATATGCTTATGTTGTTTTTGGTATACGACATAATAAAACACTAGGCTCAGGGCAGAGCAAAAGAAAGTTTTTTTTTTTTTTGAAATCTGAGTGAACTGCTTGAATTTTAGCACTCCATACTATTTTGCGTTTTCTGCACTTCTCACAAAACTGACATGTAGTATACTCAGAAGCATGACCCATTTTTCCAAAGACGCACCTTGACGAATCGATGCTCTATTTAGAATCCAAGCTTTACTGATCCCGGTAAGCTGCAAAAACAGATGTGACAAGATATTGAAAAGTTACTTTTGTTTTAAGCGTTCTTTGAAAACAGAATATTTTTACATGTATCAACAAGGCTGACAGGAAAAAAAAAGAGAGAAACAAAGAAAGAGAAAAAAGACAAATGCCGTACTTCAACTTTACAACACCTAAATGCAGGAGCAGCAGTTACTCCGCAGATACGAAGAGAAACGGACGCATTTCTACCACGCAACTTACTCGGGCACGATTTCACTGGAATCAGGCGCCTTTACATGCGGAGCTGTGTTACTCAACTGTATCTGGGAACCATGGCCTCGTCTTTTGTCTTACGTGTTTGAGCGATATGGCGATATACTTGTACTATAGCAATGGGCCAAGAGCTACATTGCTTTAGCCCGTCCTCAAGTTTCTTTTGAATGACTTTATTAAACAGTTTCGAAACAGTTTCTCCGATTTCCCAATCGCCTCCTTTGAACAGCTCGTTCAGGATCACAAGAAGTTGGAACTGTACAAGAATGGTTTCGTCATCCTGGCGTTGCCTTTCTTCGGCTTCTCTGAACCTCTTGCCCCGGGAAAAGAAAAAAAGGTGAGTTATGAAAGGGTTTCGGAAGCCAATGGTACGACGCTTGGTCGGCCGTGGATCACGCTTGATGGTTAGGAGCACTCGTGCGGGCGCTTTACACGCGATAGAAGTATTTGTTCGGCGACGCGTGTAATGCAAACATGACACACTTGTTTCTTATTTAGCGCCTGTGATGCAAAGAACGCGTGTGCACTGATATAAAAGTCGAGCGAATACGTCGCATACTTAGCCTAACGTATTGTAATATTTCTTTCTCGATTCTTCTGGAACAGTTTTGCGACCAGGAGTAAACCTTATGGACTGCCATTGACATTCAAGGCGAGATCACCCTCGAGAAGTTTATCGGATGTTTCAAAGTAAGTGTACACTGATCGAATATTCTGTTTCATTGTATGCGCCTGAAGGCTACGATATTTATGCGTTTTTGTTTGCCACGTTACTAAACACCTCCGTACATCTTCTGTTTGAAGGCTGGTGAATAAGATGCGACCAATTTACTGCTTGTATTCAATTTACTCAGTTGGATGAATAACGGTGTGTATAGACTGGAGCACCTGATCAAAGTAAAATTGTAGCGTATAATGTGTAGGGCATGTAGGCACAGAGGAGGATAACTGGAGACTCAGAGGCCGCTTGTGCATTCAGCAACGATAACTTGAAGGTGGCACACACCTTCGTTCTCTTGTCAGTGGATGTATAAGGGAGCAGTAAACAGCGGCTTCATGTAGCCTACGGGTGGGAAAAGTAAGCGAGAGTGCCCATAAAGAACCCCAGGTTGTCGAAATTTATTGAGCCATTCACTACGGCGTCTCTCATAATCATATGATGGTTTTGGGACGTTAAACCCCACATATCAATCAGCAAGTGAGGAAGATGAGTGGCGCAATGATAAAGGAATAAGGAGTACACAGTGTGAAACAAATAGACAGAGAAAAATAAAGAAATAAAGAGAAGGACAGAGAAAGAAAAAAAATATAGTGGCCTCTATTCCCACGGCGAAATATTACAGGCAGCCGCGAGTTGACGTCTTTGCCAAAACTGGAACAGCAGAAACATTCTCCTTTTCCTCCACTCCTAAGCGAGTGCTTCCTAAGCCCCAAAAAACCACTACTAAGAACCTCTCCCCCGAACCAAGCGCTGAGAAGTGGTTCTGGGGTTGGCGTGAACTCCTGGCTCTCTGTAATATTTCACCCATCACAATATTCTATAACTTTGCCTTCACTACGCCGTGACCCGCAGGCACGTGCCAGAACATTTGTTTTTTTTTTCCCAAGGAAGAATATGAATCCGAGGTATGAGTTCATTGGTAAAGCGACGCCATTTTACACATGAGGTGTGCTCGAGATTCATCTGGAACACTTGGGCTGCGGAAGATGGCTGTCTACTGAAAAAAAAAACAACAAAAAAAAAAAACGGATAGGGGAGTGGAATCTGCACGATTGAAAGCTACCCTACTCATGGCTTTGCGCGCCCGGGTTATGAGCAATGTCAGTGTGCGTTAAGGTATCAAAGGCTACAGACGAAATTTAAAATATGGCATACCTCGTAATGATACACACATGAAAAAGCGGCGCTTATACGAAGGAAACGCAAAGGACACAGGGCCACAGTCATCTCGTGTACTTTATCCACGTGTATTCGTCGTTTTACCGCTGCATGCTTTTTTCAAATATGCACCAACTCTAACTCGCCCACTTTTCAACTTCACTCATTATCACACCGTTGTTTGGGCGCGTTGAATCCCTCTAATTATTGATATTAACCCATGACAGTGCGTTCTTAGCAGCTGAAATTCGTCGTCACCAAGTAGCAGCTGCCGCAGGGATATATTCTTACAGACTGAAAGTTTTGGGAGGTTGGTCGACTGTATTAACGCCAATATTCTTTCGTGGGATACTTGAACGCAGAAATTTTGGCCTGTCTCTCTGTCTGCCTGTCACAGGACTGAGAAACCAAGGCAAAGTTTAAGGACTCACTGAACGCCGAGCCATCTTGAACTGGTGGTGACGTTCGTACTGGTGAACATGGTCAATCAAAAGAAAACATTACGCATATGTCATGAATACCATGAATACGTAAGTATGGCGTGGTGTGTTCATTTACTAAAAAATATGTAGATGCGTAACTATGAAGGCCCTTGTGTTTCTTAGGCTGCACTGAAAATGCGACGCTGTGCATATACAGATAAAAAAAAAAAACTCTCTACCGATGGTATCGTGCTGCCATTTGGTAGTGGCCGTGCGTATTGCACCAACTGGGGCAGGATAGTATAGTATGGGTGATATTTTGAGCGAAGCACGCAGATATGTGGCCAATGTTTTCAGCTCGCTCAACACAATAGACGCTGCGAAAATGCTAAATCGCAAACTTTTTTCACGTATGGCGACCCCAATATGGGCGTTACAATACGGGAGTGAACGTGAACAGCGAAAAACGCCGCAATCTTTTTGACACGCACTCTTATATATGCCAATTTTTCATTTGTAATGACAAATGAAGCGAAAATTGACGCAAAGGTTGCATCGACATATGACTTTTGCGTTTTCACTAACTATATCATGCCATCACCACTTATACTACAAATCCCACAGCACTTGACATTTGCTTAGCGTACTTTTGAAGCAATCGGTTAATTCGTTGTAATAGCCATGTGAATTGTAGTTCCTTCATACTATGAGAAACCCGTACTGTGGAATTCCACAGGATGAAGAAAAGTTCACAGAAAAGGAAGGTTAATCATTGGCATTGATTTGAATTTTTAGGACATTAGCTTGAACAATGTTGGGCAATTCATCTGGATCCTGCTTTCGAGCGGGAACGCACGATTGTCGCTTTTGTTTTACTTCTACACTTTCGAAATTGATGTTCAGAACGGCGCAAAAGCACCAAAGGTTGTTTCGGGCTCTCTTGACATTTTCAAAATTTTGTTCTGTAGCTTTCCTATACGCGCGTTTTACAGGCGAACTATAGGGTGCCATACAGGACGTTGAAATCCTTATTTTTTGTGCTCCAGAATGACTTCCAAGTTGACATCGTCATGTTGGCTGGGGTGCGCGCATTTGTACGCCATCTTCGCGCCTCCACCGATGAGACGTCTCAACATGACGCAAGTACTGTTTCTAAGCACTCGTGTGCGTTCCCCTAGTTGACGATCTTTGAATTTTAATGACGCCAGAGCCATTCTACGGCCAAAGTGCGCTAAGACATAATACTGGAAGTGAACTATGATCATGGGGCTTCCATAGTTATCTACGGGTTCCCGTAGTTCAACTTGGTGCATAGTTTAATGGCGTGCGGTATTAATGGCGTACGTATACCACAGGCATGTTTCAAGAGGCGCGCTGCGCACTGTTCATAAAATGTTGTGCACGAATGCATTTCTTCACAAACAAATACGTGCTTTGTTCCTGTCTCGTCGAGACCTTTTCTGTAGACCCCTATAGCTGTCTGGTGTAAAATCCTTTCAGCCTACGCGCAATACCACAAGGGCAAAGTGGTATTTAGAGTTATCACTGTTTTAAGTGATCAGGTGTGGTCAAGGCTGGAGTTTCTTGTTGTATTCATCCAGTAGATAAATTCAGTTTTGGCATAGTGTAGTAGCGTTGGAGTTATTGTATAGGAGTGACTAACTTCTAAAGGCGCTAAAAAGGTGTTTTTCAATTTTGAAGCTGGCATGCTTGACAAATCAGGATTGATGAATAAAATGCAGATGTACACTGTCATCAAAGCCTGTAAGACAGCATCGACCAATTCAACACGTTGAAAAAGTGTGCAGGTTCCATTGACTTGTAAGGGTGTTTTCGGCCTCCCTGTGCGTATTCTACTGCGTTCTTCAAAAGCAGCGTAGGCAAAGACACATTAAAAGAACTGAGCCGAAAGCTTATGGTTTCTGTTTAGAGAAATTTATTCTCACAGACAGTGAACATCAATTACAATGCAACAGAACATTGCGACAGAACACAACATCTACAGACAGACCAAAAATTGTCACAAAAAGATATGTTTACATATGTAAACAGAACACAACATACACAACTACACAGGAATTGTTACAAAAATAATGTCTACATAAGCACAATACACACATAAGCACATAACCATAAGCACAGCTTATGGTTTCTGTATTCTTTATTCTTTTATCTCTAATACCTAGCACTGCCTGAAGGCGTTTCAACTGGAGGGGTTACAGCAGAGACGCGAACGATTCTTCATATCTTCAGCGCACTTTCTTTTCTGACAACTTATTCCTCTCTTTAACGATTCTAACAAAAAGTGATTTTTCGAATAGGTTTGTTCTGGTACGTGATTCCCTTATTCTGAAAACACGGCCAATTCTAGACGAATGATAATAACGTTCCTAGAATTATTTTAAAGACGATAGTCTTTCTTGGGGACATTTGACGCAAAAATTTTGGTCTGCCTGTCTGTCTGTGCACTTGTCTTTTTGTCCACTTTTAACGGCACCGGGTACTTGAAACGGCCGAACCCTTCCGCAGCGCCCACCAATGTTGCTCAAGAATTTGCGTTCATACTTGTGCAATTGTCAATTGAAAAACAATTATTGCGCATGTCTGGGGCACCATAACAACATGTATATAATCTGCATGTGCGTCTTTTACTAGGAAGGCATATAAGTAACTTTAAGGACCGTAGCGCTTATCGCGCTGCGCTGACCATGCAACGCCAGCACAAAAAGGCGAGTGTTTCCATCGCTTTGCCAAGACGAGAGGGTGGTGGCACCTACCCGTCGCCTTACGTTCTACACCTTATAACCTCTGAGGCGGGCGCACACACCCGTCTCAGAGCCACGTGCTTTGTTTTCTAAGAAAACTGCCAGATGGTGCTCATGTCTCACGTGTGACGTGCTTTGATGCACTCGTTCGCCTCCGCTGCACGCTCGAGGCACTCTAACGCGGCGTCTCCAGAATACCATTTACCGATTTCCTTGCGCAGAACCTCAAATAAATGTTTTGTCCACTCTCTTCACACGCAAGACTATCGTCTTTCGATGATATTGCAGAGTAATCTGCAGATTCGGGGCCAGTTTTTTCTCTTTATATCCTGTTCTATCATTATATATATGAAAGAGCAACTCCAGTCACAGTATTTGCCGACGCGAGGAAAGAAGTTCCTTCCAAGTTCTTTTTTATGTTTAGTGCATATATCCGTTCGTGTACCATGCCAAGGTAAATCTGGCTGCCTGATTCTGAGTTTTCTCAACTTTGTCAGTCAATGTGACCTGCGAAGGATCCTATACGGCACAAAAATATTCTAGTATATGTCGAACACATGTTCAATATGCTGTGTTTCGGAAGCTCAGTTCCGAAGTCTCTTAAATGCGTTGAATAAAGCTTAGCGCTTCCCAAACTATGTACAACGCCTACATGGGCATTCATGAGCAGTCAAATGAAAAGACTATATTAGGCAATTGTATGTGTCTGCTTTATTTTACAAACAAGTGCATTTTTGAAATTTACTTTGTCTCTATTGATTTCCGCTTCCTTGTAAAAGAAACGTGGACACACTCTTCAATATTTAGGTTCACTTTCCACATAGATCACAAATCTTTAACACGTTCTGAATCGGTTGGTACTTGCATAAGGTCACTGTTTCTCTTTACTTGTCTATACACCACGCAAACGTGTGCTAATGTAATCTTTGATGAAATACCTGCTGAAATATCATTTATGAAAGCTAAAAATAAAGGGGGCCCCGGTAAAGAGTCATGTGGAACTCCGAATGTCACACCAGAGTACTCAGAGCTTTTGCCGTTTAAAATGACGCATTGTAGGCGCTGACACAAATAACTTTCTATCCTTATAAGGACAGCGAAGTGTGTATTTAGTAAGTTAGGTGTGTAGCAAAGAAACAAATGTGTCACCATCTGGAATGCTTCAAAGAATTCTAAAATTTAATAAATTTTTGCCCCGGAATCAATACCGAATACCCGTTCATAAAAAAATTCAACTTGTTGTTTGATGCATGAGAACTGCTGTCGGAGCCCATGGTAAACACTTGTTTATCTATTGTTTTCGATGAGGTGTTTCATTGTTACGGAGTAGAGGAAGTGTTCCATTACTTTACACACAATTGATGTCAGAGAAATCGGCCTGTGATTCCAAGCATTTTTTTTCTATCCGCTCTTGTGGATTAGAACAAGGATCACACTGTTTCAACTGTCATGAGGATTACATTGTATAAACGGCTGTACATTGTAGACAGATGAATAAAATGATTTTAATGGTACTACGCTACGTTATTATGCGCTAAATTTCACACACTGTCTGTGGCACATGAACCCTACTATAGAAGGCTCCACCATGTATTGTTGACTTTTTCTTCTTTTTATCGTAACCCTAACTTCCATTTCGCATCTACATACTATGCTATAATATTTTGTGCTAAGCAAGCAGCGGCTTGGTACATGTCTGCTTTTTGTGGTAGAGGCCATTCATTACGATAATAGCCTTTGGTAAGCTTACGCCAGAGTTTGGCAGCCTTGAGCACCTCGAGTGTTCATACAGTAACGCCCATGAGGCATTATTTTGTCAAACAACCATAATAGTGATCCTTCCTTGAGAGTCATTTCTTGCTTAAAGACCGCGATTCTCGTACGTGCGTGTACCGCGCAAACGTCGTACAGAAATATTGTTACGAAAGTGGCGGTTTTTAAGAAAGGCAACGCAAGCAAACCAGATACCAATCACTGTCGCCGCACAAAAAAAGAAGACCCCGCAAAGTGTGCAAACTGTACTTACAGTGAGCGAATAAAAACACCTCGGCTACGCTTTCCGGGCCGGCTGTGGCGCAGTAGTACCCGTGCAAAGAGCCCGTTTGCGTCTGCCCATGCAGAAATTGAGCAGCAATATGCCCACCGGCGCAAAACTTCATCAGCTAGTCGTAGGCCTATATTATTTACTGAATCACACTTATGACACGCTGTTTTAACACGAAGAAGAACACGAAAAGGAGAGGTAGCACACACACAAGCACGATATGTGTATCCTACCATTTCCTTCCGTGTGTCTTTCTTCGTGTTCAAGCAGCTCGTCGTAAGTGTAAACTATATACAACCAACTAGCCCCTACTCCGGAACCAGTGGAGTGCAACTTTCCGATGCCATTCTCTCTGAAACGAATGCAAGCCCATATTCGTAAAGTTGTAAGCTGGATTAATACGTACGAACTTAAGCTAATTGATCATGATATTTAACATAAATAATTCTGAGAATAGAAAATGTGAGCTTTCAGTGCAGCATAAGAGGAAATTGGAACACCACTTTTTAGTTAGAATTGACAGCAATAACGCCCTACAGAGACGCAATACCTCATTTAGCGCACGACTGGTAACTCTCGCTAACTACGCTGTGTGTACAATTTCTTTATATAACCGTTATAAAAAGACATTAGTGGCAATATATAAAAAAAGAAAACTGCCGATAAAGTGTAGAGGGCCAGAGTTGAGGGATTGTCGCCAGTGCCAGCAGTTAGGAGCAGAAAAAAAAAAAGGAATCCTTAGAGACACAGCAGGCACGCGCCGGCCTTCCCATACATAATCTGTTTGTATTGTTCACAGAGAGGTGCAAGCTAAGATGACGATGATCATCGGTTAACATCTAAAATAAGCGTGGCAACAGTGTCGAGTGGTTGTGAAATGAAGGTGACAGTCAAACTGTTGAATACAAAACCATTTACTGGCGAACTGCTTCCCGAAAATGGAAGTAATATCAGTGTGTGTAGTACTCGCAAGAACGCTATGTTAAGCACATCATCATCAGCTTGTCCACGTCCACTGCAGGACAAAAGCCTTTCCCATGTTTCGCCAGTCAACTCGGTCCGTTAATTGACGTATGAATGGGGGAGGTAGTAGCCAGATGCTGCACCAGGGTGACCAATCTTTCTCTGGTGAGGGAGCGCGTTACCGGCGCTGGTCACCGGTGAGGCCGCACACCAAGCCTCCTAATGCAGTTCCATCACCACATGGATTTTTTAAAATCCAGTTGGAAACTGCGTGGCACCGGGATTCGAACCATGGACCTCTTGCATGTGAGGTGGATGCTCATCAGCGTTCATTAAATAATAAAATGTTCAGTGTAACACGCCATGTTTTATACGTGGGTGGTCGAAAATTCAAGCTGGGGCTCGCATTACCTCCCCTGTAAGTTACAAGTGTGGCAGTTTGGGCTAATTGGTATGACATGACGATAGTTATAGCGCGATAACGGAACGATGAGAAAGAGAGAAGAAGAACACGAGCGCTCGTGTTCTTCTTGTGACTTTGTCGTCGTTCGGTTCTCGCGCTTTAACTATCGTCCCCGCTAAGGTCACGTGTTCAATTAGTGCGCGCAATGTTATCGGAACAGCCTAAAACTACCACGAAACCTCCCCAGGCATTCCGGCGTGGCGCATGCCGAGCAGTGGTGAGTTTTTATAAAGGCAGAGAAGAAGGCAGACGTGAACACCAACAGAGGAACAAGATGTACACCTGTCATATATTCACAACTGTATGCCCAAGGCAAACACGATGGCCTACAGTGTGCCAATGTCTAAACAACGAAGTCTTCCTCGATGTCACTACTTGTCCTTCAATATAGCCATGCGGAAATATCTGATGTACGAAGTCGATTCGGATGGATCTTTTTTTTTTCTTTTTAGAAGTTGACGGCTTCCTGGCACCGATGCACTAGCACGTTTGACACCTTCATTCGTTCTTTGCATTTGCGACTTCATGACCATTTCTTTTTTTGCAGCATGAGCGAAATGCCGGAGGACCTGTCCAATCAGAAAATCGACCCTAGCAAGCGCTTCTTAGTGTTTCAGTTAATGTGCACCAACTTTGACGGCAATTAAATTGAACCACCCAAAGTACACTACCACCTTCCAATTCGGGACAACCTCGGATATTTTGCCTGACCAGTATGCGTGCCTAATATGTATATGTATTAAATATTTATTGTGGTTGCGCATTCCAAATCCATGATATGAATACGAGAGGCAGCGTAGTGGAGGGCTGCGAAAATTTCGAGCCACTATAAAGATTCGTTAAAATGCACCTAAATCAAAGTGCGTGAGCCGCTTGCATTTTTCCTTCATCGAAATGAGGCCGCCACGGCCAGGGCTCGATTCTGCAACCTTCGTGTCGGCATTCAAGCACCGTAACAACCAGACCACCGCAGCGGGATATACGGATTTTCAAAATGAAATTAACAACCCTGGTATCAACATAACGGCCTCTTTAAGTCCAGTCAAACTAGCGCGAAAAATGGACCAAGCTGAAAGAAAATACTTCGTGTCATTGCTATAAAAATGCTTTAGAACGATTAATAATAGCTTCTGCCCCATAGGAGATAATCTAGTCCAAGAACGAGAAACATTTGTCCCCTATAAATGAGGAGAAAAATATCGCCCTCCAGTGCAGGGTGTTTCTTAACGGGGCAAAGGTGTCACAGCTGACCATAAAATAGATTCAAAGTGATTTCGACGAGCACAGTGCACGGCTACACACAAAAGGTCCAGAACAAGCCATGCAATCATCACGGCAAATATTCGCATAGGGTGTCACAGCTTTATTCTATGTAAAGAAATGAACTTGGGCGCAAAAAAATATGCGGAGCCGATAACACGACTGCGGAACTACACGGGATTATAAAGAGGGCAGCCGAAGAATAAACTGAGATGGAAGTCAGGAAGGTGCAAGTTGTTCGTTATTTCGTAAGCAGCTCTTATCTAAGAATATTTGTAGAACCGCCGTCCAATGCAGTAAAACATAAAGGGTTGTTTCGACAGGGCATGCCAATTCACCGGTTCTTGAATGGCGGCTACAGATATTCGACTAGTATTATGAACGCGTTGCTAGAAAGCCTTCTGCATCAGCTTACGAACCGTATTTTGCATTGCTTTATTTTACTTAAAAATATGTACCATTCATAGCAGAGGGCTTCACAGAAGAAAGCATTATGAGTGCAAACAACAATCGAACTATTTTCTGGCATGAAGCTCTCTTTTATAAGTGATCGCCTCTGACTGTACAATTTTAGCGAATAACTCAAGAAAAAAGACAACGACTTTACACAGGCGATTATCACGAATCCAAATAGAAAAGATTTATTCAAAATCATTTGAAACAGAACTAGTTGAGGGCCAAATTGCTATATACGTTTTCTCTCAAGGCTCCCTGCAAGTCGCCATAGTCCTCTCTTGGCTGTTGTTAGTGTGCGTGACCCCCCGAAAAGTGCACTGCCGAGGCTGTGATGTCGGCTTTTGTACTCTTGTGCGACAGCCCAGAAAGGAGGAAATCCTCTTCTTCGTATAAAAGGTGCATATCCCACTCTGAAGAAAACAAAAAGCGCGAAGGTTGGACCAAATAGATAGAATGTACAACGCTGCTTTGACGCAAGACAGAAGTCATGCTGCTATATTCCCTTTTCATGCTGCTGTTGAAGAGTCATGGCCGTTCTTTAGTGACGTTTACTTCCTTCTCATGTTTTCGCTGCAATGAACTACGCCCAGTTCACAGTACTCGTGTTGCGTGCTCTCTCGTTGTGCGCTCCTTTTCTTGAGTCGATTCGTTGCACTGGTTTTTCCTTCAAGTACATGCAAACTTGCCTATCGAGTAAAGGGTACATAAAATTGATTTGACTCGATGAACCGTGATTCGGCAGAGCCGGGTTGTTTGTCTGGTTGAGCGTCGTGATGGCGTAGAGTCTTAGGGTAGAGTGTCAAGGTATATAGAGGGCCGTGGTAGAATGTTGGGGTAGAGCGTCAAGTGATGTATCGGGTGTTCGGTAGAGAAATGTTTTGAAACTAAAATTAAAAGCAGCGGTATTAGTTCAACCGCTACCACTCCCTTTGATCGCTTTATTCAGATTCCACATTTCGGACTTTCTTTTTCAGGCCCAACAGGAACAGCTGACACATTTACTTTGAAGCCGACAACACTCTGCTAAAGACGAGATGCAATCCACGGGTCATTCGTCTCACTCACAACACCTCGAATTGAGGGCTTCCTGCTCAGGTCCCGCGCCTCCCCATTTAAATAACCGCAAATTACAGAGATCAAACCCGTAGAGGTGGTTTTGTTTTTTGAGTCTTTACTTACATATTATGTGTGTGTATTCAGCAACTTTTATTCCACTGCATTCATTTGACATGGACGAAACGTAAGCATGGTATTTATAGAATTTTTAATACGGTGGGATCCCACAATCGTGCACATTACATAAATGGTGCATTTGCGCAGCGGGTGACTTCAGCGTCTGTGCGTTTATTATGATGTTTTGTATTTGGTACACACGTCACGCCAATATCGTGGAAATACTTTCGTAGGTGTGCCAGCCAAAACAAGGGACTGTGGCTGATTCTACTCATTAGTGAACAGAATAAGAAAAAAAACTCTTTATAATAATATAATAAGCGCCGGTATTATTAGGTTGCAAAACCACCACATGATTATGCGAGACAGCGTTTCGGAAGACTCTAGAAATTATGACCATCGGTGTAATTTAACACGCGATGACATCGCACAGGACACGAGCCTCTTGCGTTTCGCCTCCATCAAAATGCGACCGCCGTGGCCAAAAATAAAACACACACCCCGACCTTCGGATCAGTAGCCGAGCACCGTAACACTACGACGGCGACTGAAGTCTACCATGTGGCATGTTACATCGTCACGAAGCTAGTCTTGACGAAGTTTTGGTGAGAATGAAACAAAAGATATAGACGTGTGAATATATGTCCCGCGTGTGCAATGGCCCGTTCTTTGCGCTGTTTTGCCGCAGCGTTCATGAACCGGTTAAACCACCTAAGAGCTCTTGAGAACCAACGGTTTCTTTAAGTGGATGTATTAAAATCTGCGAGAGCTAATGGCCGTGTGTATGTGCTTTAAGCGCGCAACTTCGGACAATCTTTGTTCTTGCCGAGCACAAACTTCAAGAACTTAGCTTCGCCCCGCTGCGGTAGACTAGTGGCTAAGGTACTTGACTGCTGACCCGCATGTCGCGGGATCGAATCCAAGCTGCAGCGGCTACTGTTTCGATGGAGGCGAAAATGCTGCAGGCCAGTGTGCTCATATTTTGGTACACGTTTAAGAACCCCAGGTAATCGAAATTTTCGGATCCTTCTACCATGGCGTCTCTCATATTCATATGGCTGTTTTCGGACATGAAACTTCTCATATCAATCAATAAAGCACTTAATTTCCTGGAACATCTCAGTTTACGCGGGGCAACAGCTCACAAGCTACACTGGAGATGCAATCGCCAATCGGACAGATGCGAAGTTGGAGTGGTGCACGCTACAATATCGTGGGTATGCAGGAGGAATTTCTCGCAATTTGAAGTTTATTTTACCAAACAGTTACACATTGACATTGATTTTTTTCAGTCACAATAAAAATGTAATGTGTGGCATGGAATGCGGGAAAAAAGCTGTGATACAAAGGCAGCTCGACTAGCCCCACATTCACATCAGTTCTTAAAACAGAAATAAGCACCTACGTAGAGCCTATGCACTGAACTGTACACTCAGCCAGCTGCATACAGAAGGTGTGCTGGAAACATGAAAACTTTTTTTTTAATGAGCAGGTTACAAATAGCAATCACCTCGCTGTTTCACCTCAATGACATCAGTTTATTGGACACAACACGATCACGGAAAATATCGCGTCTTTTGCCCGGTTTATCCCGTTGATGTCAAGGTTTCACCAATCTTTTCCGGCTACTGAAGACACTAGCTGGGCATGTTCCATGCTGGCTGTATCGCTTGAAAGTACTATAGGACCATAATTACACTTTTCTCTTCCCTTTCCCGGCTTCCTAATCCTGGACTCATTGAAATGAGCTGCATAGGTGCGGTTAATAAAAAGTGTTCACAGGAGCGTTGTGAGTATAGAGCGTCTTAATTCAAAGTTATGTACCAACCTCGCCCAGTTCCATGAAATGACGCCATGAAGATTAACGAAATTTATTGCATTGGTCCACCAAGCGAATATGAATTTCAAAGTTATTGAACATTTTCACCCGATCACTGGGATGTGAGTTTGATATAGGAGAAAAGCGGAACAACCTTATGTTAGTTTAACAGTGAAAAAGTTTATCGATTTCTACTTGCTCATACACTTTTTTCGCTGACTTGTGGGCTCTTATAAATCTGACTGCAAACATCGCTATCGCGCTGCCTTCTGCCAAAAGAACACAACAAAAAAAAGGGGGGGGGAGTGAGCATATAAATTGGCTTTGAGTTGACAACAAAAATATACTATTTGATATCTGCCAATCCGTTCGAAAACCAGAGATTTTCATATATGTAAATTGAATTGAAACTGGAACGCAACGGAAACAAACCATCAAAAAGGCATATATAATTGAAGTGCAAATATTCTGTAGATATTGTGATAAAATTTGTGACACCCATGTTGTTGTAAGAAGAAAACGGGGCAGGTCCATGAAAACTAAGACGAAAAAGTTTGGAGCAGAAAATGAGATCAAGCGAAACTTCGCCTGTGCGTGCCTCACTTATCTCTCCTTTCTTTCTTTTATGTTCTCTTTCGTTTTTTTCTCTTTCTATTCCTCTTTTTTTCTTTCTTTCTTTCCTACCTTCTATCTTCCATTCCTACTATCTCGTTATTCCCCCTTTTATTTCTTTCTTTCTCTCGCATTGCTTAATGCCGCCCCCAAACTTTTTTCTACTTGTTATCGTATATTGGCCCTTCTATGACATGCTTAGCCACGCAACACATCAGTTACCAGAGGCAACAACGGCGTTCATGCGTTTATATACTCGCAGCAATCATCAGCATCATTAACATCATCATCGTCAGCCTGACTTCTACTGCAGGGCAAAGGCCTCTCCTTTAATACACCAATAAATCTGGTGTTGTATTTTGTGTTGGCACGTTATAACTGCGAACTTTTTAAACTCATAGACCCACCTAACTTTCTGTCTCGCCTTCGTGCGTTTGCCTTCTCTAGGAATCCAGTCCGTTACCCTTAATGACCAGTGGTTATCCTGCCTACCGGTTACGTGCCCGGCCCATGTTCATTTTTTTCTTGATTTCAAATATACGATATCCCTAACTCCGGTTTTTTCTCTAAACCACTATGCTCTCTTGTTGTCTCTTAAGGTAACGCGTATCATTTTACACCTATATTACACCTATATTACACCTATCAGACCTACTTTTCTACTTTCCGTGTCCAGTTCAGTGATCTCTAGCTATAATTCGTCTCCTGAGTTACTCATCAAGGCAATGTCATCAGCCAATTTCGGGTTACTAAGATACTCTCTATTAATTCTTATCTCTAACTCTTCCTAATCTAGAGTCCTGAAAACCTCCTTTAAACACGCGGTGAATAGCATTGGAGAGATTGTGTTTTCCTTTCGTGCACCTCTCTCTATTGGGATTCTGTCGATTTCTTTACCGAGAACTAAGGTGGCTGTGGATGCACTCTAGATTTTTTTCTAGTAGGTTTATGTAAGGTTACTCTATGCCCTGATTCCGTACCACCTGCATTACTGCTGATGTCTCGACTGAGTCAAACGCCTTCTCGTAATATATGCAAGCTATGTAAAGGGGTTGGTTGTATTCAGCACATTTTTGAATTGCCTGATTGATAGTATAAATATTGTCTCTTTTAGAGTAGCTTGTATGAAATCCTGCTTGGCCCTTTGCTTGATTGAATTCTAAAGTCGCCTTAATTCTATCAGCAGTTATTTTTGTAAATAGTTTGTAGAGAATGGACAGTAACCTGATCGGCCTGTAATTTTTAAGTCCTTGACGTCCCTTTTTTATGGATTAGGATGATGTTTGGGTTTTTCGCTAGGCGTATGGTAAAATAAATGTTCCTCGCTTCTTCCAAATAACTCACTGAGCCAAGTATTAATGCAGATTCACTCACTATATGTTGCCGGAATGTTAAAGTTTTCGTCCTAAAACCAGTGACACCAACATAAATCTTTACCATAAATTCAACTATCCCAATGGACATAGCCGAGACCCTTGAAAGTGAGCAGTATGGAATAGGCTCTCGAATTTTCGATGACTCTGTTACCCTTCCCGTATAAATACTTCGTATACAATGTGGCCAATTTTTCTAGCATAATTTCTCCACAATGATTCAGGAGGTCTGTTGTTACCTATATATCCTCACCAGTGGATTTACGTATTTTCTTTCTTACTAGGGATTTACTTACTTCCGTTGTCATTACTAGCAGGATGTGGAATTCTTTTGGACTAATTTTGTTTGTGACGATATCATCCTGGTTGTTTTGGCTTCTGTATAGCTCTCTGTAGAACTCCTCCGCTACCTCGGCTATCTTATTCATATTGGTTATGACATTGCCTTCCTCGTTCCTCCATGCATGCATCCGCAGCAATAGAATGTGACAACGTGTTTAGAACAGGCATTATATATATATATATATATATATATATATATATATATATATATATATATATATATATATATATATATATATATATATATTGTATTGGAGGATGTGGGATGTGAAGGATTTATTTACCACTGCAAATGCCAGATCACCACCGCTCGAGAGCCTCCTACCTCCTCTCATTTCTCGCTCTTTCAGTCCGCGTTACATTTTCCTCCGGGCAAGATGAAGCTCATCGGGTGAGCAGAAGCAATCGGTTGTTGTAGGGCTTCAATCGGGCAATGTGCACAATTTGCGTGTAACGCGAACGCCGGTTCTGAGCTGTCACTTTTGTAGTAACGTAAGCGACGTCACTCAAGCACTGAGTAATGACAAATGGTCCTGAGTACATGGAAAGAAGCCTCTGGCAAAGTCCCTTCTTTCGAACGGGCGTCCACAACCAGACCAAATCACCTGTAGCGAGTCACACACGGGTGTTTCGCGTCGTAACGGTCTTTCGCGCGAGCATGGGCGGAAAGTGTTCGGAGCCGAGCAAGTCAACGAGCTTCTGCGGCGCGACATAAAGTCTGCGTGACACTGGCGTTTTGTTCGTCGAAAACGGAAGTATGGTGTCAAGGAAACTTTGGGGATGACGAGCATGGTGAAGAAAGAAAGGCTTATAACCTGTGAACTCGTGTTTCGCGGTATTAAAGAACAAAAAGTAATACGGCATCCCAGTTCTTGTGATCCGCTGCGACGTACATTGAAAGCATATTGATGATGGTACGATTGGTATGCTCAGTGAGGCCGTTGGTTGGTCTGAGGGTGGTATGGCGTGGAAGGCCGATACTGGCACCCACAAAGCCGTAGCAACTTTTCGACAACGTCGGTGGTAGACTGCCGGCCGCGATCACTTATCCCCACATGAGGGGCCCCGTGATGGAGTATAATCGAGTAGAGGAGAAACCATGACACATCAGATGATGGGGCTGAAGCAACCGCCATCGTTTCAGTATACCACGTCAGGTAATCTACGCACACAATAATCTAGTGGGGGCCGGTGGTAGACTTGGGAAAAGGGCCCAGCGAATCTATGCCGACTTTTTCGAATGGTGATGTCGGTGGCTTAACCGGTTGCAGAGGGCCGGACAATGGCGTGGTAGGTTGTTTGTGGCGTTGGCAGACATCACAACTTGCGACGTAGTGCTTGGTGGTCTTCCAGAGCCGAGGCCAGTAAACTGTTGTCGGATACGGTGAAGCGTTCGGGCAAATCCAAGGGGCCCAGACGTGATGTCAACGTGCATGGCTTGGAATATTGCAAGACGCAGGCATTGTGGCACTACGAGGAGTAGTGTGGAACCATGCCTGGAGTGATTTTAGGGGCGAAGCTCCTTATAGCGGCACCCATTCGTCCTCCGTAGTATGTAACAAGTATAACATTTTTACCTCCAAGGTGGTGCCGGTGAGAGACTTCTTCTGTGCGTTGTTGAACAATAAAAAATAGTGCTCAATGTACATGTCAATGGCTGCTGATGGGGAATGAGAGACAGGAGCATTCGGCTTTTAGTTAACGCGCTGGCTGCGATCACCATTAGCAGCCATTGGCATGTACATTGAGCACTATCTGACAAGAAAGGGTTGCTACGTTATACTCGCTGGGTGTAACCTCCTTAGCTTTAGAAAGGTTTAGCGAGCGTTGAGCCGCAGTGCCATGAATACAATGAACTTGTATATACCATGAATGAACTCGATGTGGTTGAAAATGGTAAGTATATACGAAGCGCAAGCCGTAAGAAAGTAAAAGCCGGATTCTCCGCCTCTCATTTCTCATTAGCAGCCATTGGCATGTACATTGAGCACTATCTGACTGAAAAAGTTTGCTACGTCATACTCGCTGGGCGTAACCTCCTTGGTTTTCGAAAGGTTTAGCGAGCGTTGGGCCGCAGTGCCATGAATACAGTGAACTAGTATATACCATGAACTCGAGGTGGTTAAAGGTGGGAAGTGGACCCGAAGCGCAAGCCGTAAGAAGGTGTGCGTGTGCCACCTCTCGTTTAGTCCTTGGAATGTCCGCTGGATGGCGGTGCTTCTATATGGGGAATATATGATGAAAAGATGCGAGATGGTGGTACTTGGAGTGTTGAATAGATGGACGAACGGACACATAGACAAATGCATGGATGGACGCATGAACGGACGCAGGGGCGGCTGCATGGACGAACACAGGGACGGACGCATGAACAGACGCACGCACGGACGGGCTGATGGACGCATGGACGGTCACACTGACGGACACATGGACAGACGGAAGCAAGAACGAATGGACGGACGAATTTTCCGCCCCACTCTCCATCACTCACTCCGTGGATATGCTGCCATTTTTTTGCGATATAGTAGGTTGTCATATATAGTAGTGCGTTTAGAGCTACGAGCCACATCGATCATTGGTTTCAGCGAAGGGTCACGCTGTTGCTCGCGACGGAAGACGTCCAAATTTTGGAAGTTGGAGGAAATTGCAGCCAGGTAGTAATCGCAATCCTCTTCATCAGCATCCACAGTTGGAGATGGAAGACGAGATAAGCAGTCGGCATGTGCGTGACATCGACCACCCTTGTAGGTCACAGAAAAAATATATTCTTGAAGCCGTAAGGCCCAACGAGCCAACCGGCCAGCTGGGTCACGTTGTCCGACTAACCAACAAAGAGAATGATGATCTGTGACGATCTTGAATTGCCGCCCGTACAAATAAGGTCTGAACTTTTGGATGGCGAAAACAACGGCAAGACATTCCAGTTTGGTGACCGTATAATTCCTTTCCGCCTCAGTCAAAGTACGACTTGCATACGCCATGACGTGCTGGCGGCTGTCGTGATACTGAACCAGCACGGCACCAACACCAATACCACTAGCATCTGTATGCAGTTCCTTGAGTGCCTCTGGGCCGAAATGGCGCAAGAGGGTCACGGAAGTAAGCAAATACTTCAGCTGCTGGAAAGCAGCCTCACACTCAATGGTTCATCGGAATGGGGCGTTTTTGTGAAGCAACTCTGTCAGAGGATGAGCAAGCTGGGCGACGTCTTTGATAAACCTGCGAAAATAAGAATACAGGTCCACGAAGCTACGGAGATCCTTCACAGACGTTTATTGCTTGAAGTCTCGGACAGACTTGATAATTTGCGGGTCTGGTCGTATACCTTCTCTGTCGGCTAGATATCCGAGCACAAGGGCTTGACGCTCACCAAAATGACACTTCTTTGCGTTTAAAACAAGACCACATTGTTTGGCGCAATCTAGAACAACGCTAAGCCGATGGTTGTGCTCGTAGAATGTCTTGCCGAGATAACACATACTTATCTCCTATTTGAGACCGCGAAGGATGGAGTCCATGAATCGCTCGAAGGAGGCAGGGGCATTACATAACCCAAAGGGCATAACGTTAAATTCAAATAACCCATCAGGCGTAACAAAAGAAGTCTTCTCTTTGTCAGACGGATGCATTGGTATTTGCCAGTATCCACGCCCTAGGTCGACGGACGAAGAGTATGCGGCCGTGTGCAGGCAATCAATAGCATCATCAATGCGTGGTAGTGGATACACGTCTTTCTTTGTGACGGCGTTGAGATGGTGGTAGTCTACACAAAATCGCCAAGAGTTGTCTTTCTTTTTTACCAATATAACAGAACCTGCCCAGGAACTTATTGACTCTTCAATAACGCCTTTCTGTAGCATGTCGTTGACCTGATCGGCGATCACTTTCCTCTCTGACGGGGATACGCGATAGGGTTTCTGGTGTATCGGTGTAGCATCTCCCGTGTTGATGCGGTGGTGCATACGGGCTTCGGTCAACACGGTACAATGCTTGCCTTGAGCGAAATCGAAGACTCCCGCGTAGCGTGTAAGCAGCTCCTCGAGGACATTCTGCTCGGGAGAAGGCAACGACTTATTGATCACGCGTTTCATCTCGGCTGGGCTAGTTGGGTGCAGTCTGACTGATGACTGGAGACTCTGAGACCATTCTGACATCAACTGTGGCCTGCTCCTCAAAAGATTGTAGTTTAAATCCGGCTGGTAGAACAACAGGCTCTGAGGCTGCGTGAGCGCCCACAAACAAGCATGTCCGTCGATGGCTGTAAGGACAGACCGTCGGACCAGCACATTCTTCTTGATGGTGTTTGTATGATCAGGCGCGGC
The DNA here is from genome assembly GCF_013339725.1 of Rhipicephalus microplus. Taxonomy (NCBI): domain Eukaryota; kingdom Metazoa; phylum Arthropoda; class Arachnida; order Ixodida; family Ixodidae; genus Rhipicephalus; species Rhipicephalus microplus. The sequence goes on from NC_051169.1 coordinate 77,819,669, forward strand.
AAGTCCAGTGCAGGGTCCTGAGCGGACGTGAGAAGAGCATGCGGGAACAAACATTGCTGTCCGACCAGGGATTGTCACATCTTCAGACAAGCGCATCGATGGGGAGAGTCGGAAAATTGTAAAATATGGCAGCGGGCAACGTACTTTGTAGAAGAATCTCTCCAGTTCCATAGTAAAGCGTAGTGCGACATTCATGAAGGAGGTCTATCCCTAAAATGACGTCACGAGTTGCGCGACCTAGTACAGTGGATTGAACTCGGAAATTTTGTCCCCTAATCAAGAGTAAAACAGAGCAAGTACCAACAGGGCATAACGCTTCGCCTCCAGCTCCACGGGAAGCTTCTTTACGACCCCACGCTAACATTACTTTGTGACCCAAGAAACGATGCTTGAAACGAAGACTCATAACCGAAACAGCAGCACCAGTGTCTAAAAGAGCAAGAGTATCTACACCGTCTATACACACGTGCACTTTGTTCATCAACATCATAGAACAAGGAGGAATCGGCGAAACTGACCGTCCCGCGACCGCACCTCCATCGGCCGCACCAGCTAGTTTCCCAGCTGATGCGGGGAAGGCGACTGACGACGCGGAAACGGCGACCGGCGGGAACGTGTCGGAGGTGGCGTCGGGCTTCGCTCAGAGGCGGGGGACTCGCTGCGAAATTCGTCAGGCCATTGTTGTCGGAGACGTTGGTCGGCCGGGTGAGCGATCCAGGTTTCGTGCATACGAGGTGGGTACGTACGTCGAAAAACATGGTGGCGCAGGCGTTTCGTGCATACGAGCCGTGTACGCCGAAAAACGTGGCGGCGCAGTCCGCCGGCTGAAACAGAAGCGTGAAATTGGCCCTGGGAGATCGCATGTGTAGCAAACAGTGACATGTCAGCTTACATTAGCAGGAGCAGAGGCGGTGAAGCAAGCGGAGACTAGGCGTGCTCTGCAGGAACATTTCGTGATGACGCATAGTAGCCTTCTAGTAGAGGCCTGGTTGACTACGGTCGGAGGTCTACAGCTGCACGTCGAGATGATGACATCCGGTGGTGGCCGTGACCCGTCGGGGGAAACGGAAGCCGTCGGGTGAAATCGGCAGTTTCTGTGCGGGGTCGGTTTTCCACGTGGCGCTCTCGCATCCAGTAGGGAGGTGGTTCGGGACACGCGGCGAATGAGCATTGGTGGTGAGCGTCACCTGCTTAAAGCCGTACGAGCTCTTCTCGAACTACCCGACGTACGAGGAATGGAATGTCTTCGCAGGTGGCGACGTCCATACTTGCAACAGTGGGAACATTGTCCAAGCGCCCGAACTCGGGTAAAATTCTCAGGGTCTTCAACGCTTCGAATGCACGACACTGCTGCCTCAAAATAGAAGGAGTGTTCAAGTTTTCTTTCGTTATGAGAAAATTATACACGTCCTCGGCGATTCCTTTTAACAAATGCCCGACTTTGTCTTCGCAGACATATTTGCGTTGACATTCCCGCAGAGCTTCAATACCTCTTCAATGTAGGTTGTGCACGTTTCGCCGGGCAACTGAGCCCTACGTGACAACGTTCGCTCAGCTGTCTTTTTCATAGAACTCGTGTCCCCAAAGAAGGCTTTCAGTTCCTCAACAAATATATCCCAAGTCGTGAGGACATGTTCATGGTTCTCAAACCAAAGCGAAGCGGTCCCGGCAAGGAAAAATACTACGTTCACTAGCTTCGCCAGCGTGCCCCATTCATAGTAGCGGCTCACTCTGTCGTAGTGTTTTAGCCAAGCATCCACGTCTTCGTCAGTTTTACCTGAGAACATCCGTGGTTCAGGGACCCAGTAGTCTAGTTGTTGAGGTCGACGGCCACCTAGTGCCATGTCGGTGGCACTGGTGGATGCAGCAGCGTAGTACGTCAACGGGATTACTGTGTCGTTGTTCATGCTGATGTCTGGGGGTAGGCCAGCTAAGCGTCTGCTTCTTCGAAGAACGTCTGCTGCGGGATCCAGGATGGCGAATTACCCAGCACCACTCCACCAAAGTTGTTACGGATGTGAAGGGTTCATTTACACTGCAAATGCCAGCGCTCAACCATCACTGCCGAATCACCACCACTTGAGAGCCTCCTACCTCCTCTTCTTTGACTGTCCACTCACAAATGGCTGATGTGATGTACAACGATCGAGAGAGAAACATTTATAGGAAAACAGCACACATAAATACACGGGTCCACGGCAAATCTTCAAGGTTCACATTGCTGCACACTCGCTGGCGCCGGGCTTTTCACGAACAACGCCACTACCGCCGCCAAGTCAATCGACCGAACTATCATTCTGCCATGAGCAATAATATTCGTCGCAGTGAGAAGTGGAAGGGCAGAGAAAGAAAAGTGCTTTGGGAATCCTCAAGCTTCGCTTTTATAAGTTGAACGCGACAGTGTTATCCGGTCTCCAGTGCGTACTAGGGTTTAAATTGTTCACTTTAAGTGGGCGTTTACTACAATGTAGTCGATGAAGTTGAAAGTTGTATGTGTCCATGAAGCTGAAGCTTTCGCATACGGCTGCATTCTGTGTAGATGGCAACATGCTTTAAACCACGAGATAATGTGCGTGGAAAGTGTTTTCGAACTTGTTGCGCAACCTCTGCGTGGTCCTTAGGGAATACGCGCAGTAATATGTGTGCATTTGTAATGGGCGCCCACCTTTCAACCACGAAGTCTGTAGCTTGTGTTCGCCATGAAATCATGTCATACCATACCAGTTTTCCAACATGCCATGTGAACGAAACCACTGCAAGAGCTGCAGGACCCTTGCCTCGCCGCGGTGGTCTAGTGGTTAAGGTACTCGGCTGCTTACCCGCAGGTCACGGGTTCGAATCCCGGCTGCGGCGGCTGCATTTCCGATGGAGGCGGAAATGTTGTAGGCCCGTGTGCTCAGATTTGGGTGCATGTTAAAGAACCCCAGGTGGTCAAAATTTCCGGAGCCCTCCACTACGGCATCTCTCATAATCATATGGTGGTGTTGGGACGTTAAACCCCACATATCAATCAGAGCTGCAGGACCATGAAATGTAAATCATAAGATTCACATAATTTTATGTTATGACTAGTCATATAGGTTCTTCATACAGTCATGCTATGCCATGCCAAGTTTTGGTATCGATACCATTATCGAAACACCCAGAAGAGCTAAAAGTCATAGGCGGCTAGATAGATAGATAGACAGATAGATACGCTCAAAGTCGCCGAAGTTCGCTGAGAAATGCTTCGCACATCAAAAACACGTGAATATTCCCCTCCCTTTTTTTCGTTCACGTTATACGGTGTCGGATACAAAATGTGGTTAGATCGAGTTTGTACGAGCATTGTCGACTGCTGCGCGATGTGTGAGTTTGACACGCCTTGCAGCAGGGAGCTGTAGTGTTCTCTATGCATAATTATTGAGACATTGGTCAGTAAAGTTAATGTAGTCCTGCCCACGTGAAAAAAGCAATGAGGCCGACTACGCTACATGCGCATAAAACAAGCAAAATACTGTCACTAGTGTTACAGGTTGTCTGACTCGGCAACAGCGTGTTGCATAGGCACCTTGTTGGTCTTGGGCGTATGACTCTGAGCCTATTCCCGGTGGTAAACACGACCAAGACATTGTGCCGGGTAGCAATTTGCTTTACTCGGTGACAAATACTACGAACACACGATATTAGTAATGTTAGCTAGGAGCAGAGAAATAAACAGGCTGTACAATACTCCTAGTGTTAGCAAGGAGCGGAGAACAAAATAGACTGTTATAACGTGTATTATACACGATACTTCCCATCGCGCAAGAAAGTGGCTTCACGGCACAATCGAAACAATGCTGATGTGGTAACCCGCCTAAGCATCAGGCCCGTAACAAGGACTTTTTTTCGGGGGATGGGAACTTTTGAAAGCCTCGAAAAATACCTCTTTTCATTATGGTCTTCGGTAAAACACCCCCTTCCAACCAAATTTTTAGGGGAGAGGAAGGAGCAGGAGCCCCGGATCTCAGAGTACCCCCCCCCCCCGCTCCACCTGCCTATGCACCTGATAAGCTCTAATATATTATTATCATTATTTTGTCTCACCGCGATCGTGGGGACTGGGCTTCGTAACCCAATAGGCGATCCTTGAGCAGGCCTGGTGAGCCGTAATAACCAGTGGGGCACAGCCCAAGGGTCTCCACCCACATTATCGAGCGAATGCCTTATTTTTACAGAACTTGTTTTTCTCCCTCTCCTCACCGTTTCTGGGTAGGACTTTCCAAAACGAGTGCCTCACGGAAAGCACTGCACCCTGTCTGAAAAGAACAAAGTCAATATTGTCCAACATGGATAACATACATATTCACCGGGCGTTTCTACGGAATCGTGCTCTCAGTAAATGACTGGATTGAATTTAATATGCAAGTTTATGCCTTTCACATTTTCTAAGAAAATTGACTTGGTTAAAAAAGTGCTCAAGATATGCAGAGAAGCGGGGAGAGAGAAAGGGAGAGCAACAGAATAATGTTGAGAACTGAGAAGATAGGATGGCGTTAAAGAAACTGCTAGTACGAGGTTCCCGCTGGATATGTGGCGATCTCCCTTAAAAAGAGCTCTCAACTTCCGAAGCCGTTGGTGCATTCAAATATTGAGATTAATTTTCATGAATTTCCAGTTTTCTGGCTTGTCTTCACGTACTTGCGGTTCTTAAGGCCACACCACCACCAATTTTGTTATGTCTAACCGAGTTATCGCATACTGCTGGTAGGTAACATTATTTAAATTGTTTGTGGGTGTTTCCTGCTGATTCCTTGAATCAAATATCAAAACTTGTCGCTTTGGTTGGACTGGTTACATAATTTGAATAGTAAATGTATTTGCTCGCACACTTACCACGATGGTCAGTGCGGGAAAGCCTCCCTTTGCGAGAGATTTTAAATCAAATTTTGCTTCCGACTAAATAGTATAGATGTGTAACGGTGATTTGGTTTTGCTTCGTATTAAGGTTCAAAGAGAAAAAAGTGTGAGGACTTTCTGGCATAATGTGACTGAATGAGGAGATTGGATTAAAAGTAAGTTTGATGAAATATTGTTAGGTAGTGCGTGTGAACAATCACCGCAGTTTTACAGAGTTTATCTCTGCATAGTTCAATATCCCGCGAAATATTATTTCGCATTGCTTCATACAAAAGAGGAAAAATGTCCACAATGATCTATAAAACTCAACTGAACTAATTTACCAAGACATATGGCCCCGCAATGGATCTTAAGGGTGCGGCCTCAAACACGCGAACATCGGATCATATTCACTGGCAGCGAGGCCTGCACATGACTGTCTCGCGTTCCACATCTGTTTAGTCACAATATATGTACATGTGGTACACAGACGTGACAGGGATCAGGCATTTCATCTATCAAAGCACCCCGTCCGGTGACAAAGAGTTAACACTTAACCACGACAGCAAAGCCATATTTCGAAATCTGCGTCTGGATTTCTACATTTCAGTCACTATAGGGATCAGTGTTTCTGTGTTTCTCGAGACATGACGTTGATTACCCTTAAGGAATAACCCCTCTATACTATATGGGAAATGCTTTTCTTCAAATAGGAACATAAGCTGACGTTTCGTTCTAACTTCACCCTCGCCACTCAGAATTAATGTTTCACCATTCTAGGAGCCCATTGCGAAGATTGCATCTGCAAAAGCCGGCCGCTGACTGAGGTGACCTTGAGACCCTGTCCTAAAGTGTTTTATGGTAGCGTGTGCCGAGTAAACAATGGAGCTCTTTCTTCTCCTTGCGGGACAGAAAGCTTGCTTTGTTATACGTGACCTAGTTTTTTTTTCGTGTTGGTGTATTGTTTGATTGCTTCCTGTTCTTATTTTGCTGTATAATGTATTTATTAGCTTTTTTCGTATAATTCACACTTTAATTCAATAAAAATTTCGGCAGATTGGGTGTGCCTTTGAAATCGACGTCATGCAATGCATGCATATGGAAGGTGATAGTGTTTTGACTTTTTATTGAGCGAGACGTTTTCAAGTGGCGCTAAATATTTGCAGATATACACGCACACACATACGTTAGACAGCCGCGTATGTTCTATATTGGGAGTTGTTTACAGTTGCGTAACTATGCCAACAGCAGCATGAATATTAGCAACACCAGAAGCGGCAGGCTGATATGAAGAGCTGGCGTTCGCGCTGGTGCGCGCGACGATGGTATCCCTCAACACTACCACACAAATCAACTTCAGCGGTGTCACCTAACTACAACTACTACCTAACTACCCGACATAACGGCTGTATCAGAGGAGAACATATGTGATGTTTATAAAATTGGATAGCCAGTACTGCTAGCATATTTGACGTTACGCGATCGTTAGGGTCTACTTGGAAAGTATATCCGAGGCCTGGCGTGGCTCCGTGGTATAGAGTGATTCATTGCCATGCATAATGCCAGTGTTCGATTCTTGCTTGCACACTGACATTTATTGTTTGTATTCATGTGGTCAACGCTGCCTTTGGCAGTTTTTCTTAATGCTCAAGCGTTAAACTTACCCATGTTCTCGTCTTTCCGGGGTAGATATAAAATTTCTATCCTTTGTGGCACATAACCAGTGGCACATAACCGCCCCCGGGCATGCACCACTGTTTTTAGAGCGAAAGCTGTTATGAGATCACAACTCGGGTCTCACGCAGCGCCGTAGTAGTCCGCCGCCACCACCGCCACCGGTATCCGTAATCACATCACGCGAAATTAGCAAAAGAACCTAGTACCAATGACACAGTGGGGCTCAAACCCGGGTCTGCTGTGTGCCAGTCCAGTATTCTACCACTGAGCAACGCCAGTGCTTGGGACTTGATGGCAAACTGGCCCTAGGCAGGCTTGATGTCGCGAAAGTAATCGCGTTATTATGACTAACAATGTGTTTTAGAACAGCAAACGAATCACCAGGCGTCACACAAAGCGAATAGTGTAACGAGTGGGTCGACCAATGCTCCAACTCACTACAAAAGCTTGTTCTTGACCACCCATTAACTGTGGCGCATACCTACTTCAGGCACAAATTCTCATCGTCGTCAGCCACTGCATGAACAATTGACCCAAAATTCAGTGCAATAGTTTAGCGTATACAAAGCTTCTCAGAAGAATGACAAGGAATAGCATGGCGAATGCTGGTCTACTAGCCTAAAGACTTGATTAATAATGCCGTAGGGGGTACCCGGCAAGTGTGCTTGCAGGAGTTACCAATCAGTGTTTAGAAAAAGCTCTAAACGGCCGCTCTTCTAGTTTTTGCTGTGACTGGGTTGCTACTTCCGCGCAGGCTTGAAGATTTTTAGACAGTGTTTGACGACGTGCGTGACGAGATTGGAACCATATTCATGTCATTACCAGTGTGTCATATTCATCAAACAATCTTACCTTCCCATACTAATTTTGGTGAACCCCAAGTTAAGGCGTGATCATGGGAGCACCAACACGTAGCTCCACATATACACACAATTTGGTATATGTGGAGCTAGCAAGACGGCCACGAGCGCATCACGAAGGGCCCAATATACTCCAACCTAGCGTTGACGTGCGCGCACGCTGGGCACAGCGACGCTACCTTAGCACAACGCTAGCACTCTATAGTCCGACGACAGGCGCGGCCAGCGTCATTCGGCGTGGCCCGACGGCAACCAGCGCAAAATACGACATGCTGCATTACGCGCTGATGCCATATAGTAACAATACTCTATGCCGATGCGTTACCCAGACAACACTGCATCTCCCTCTATTCGTGACGGAAGGACGCTGGACGCACTGAAACGCGCATGCGTCAAAGCAACGAAGCGTGGCGCGCGCCTGCGCGTATATGGCAGGACCGGCACCTGGCGTGGCAACGCTGGCGTAACGCGACGAAACGAATGCCGGTGAGCACGCGCACCACGTCATATGGAAATGTATTGGCGCCTTGATTGTGTCATGTAGTCATATTCTAACATGACACGCATCTCATGATTATTATGTTTGCAGAAGTCACATACTATCGTCATCTATTGGCGTCACGTAATACCAGATTTGGCATATGTGAAGCTAATGAAACGGCCGCGAGCGCATCATGAGTTTGGCATGCAGTCATGATGTTACGTGACACGCATGTCATGATTATCATCTCTGGGTGTGTCATTTACCTATGCCGTCCGTTCGCGTCCCACGATACCGAGTTTGGTACATGTTAAGCTAGCGAAACGGCCGCGAGTGCATTATGAGCGAGCATGTAGTCATGGTATTACATGGCACGCATCTCATCTCTATCAAGTTTGCACCAGTATCATACCTTCGTCATCCATGCACGTCCTGTAATACCAAATTTGGTATAAGTGAAGCTAGCGAAATGGCCGCCAGCGCATGATGAGCGTGGCGTGCAGTCATATGCATGTTGTTACATGACACTCATCTCATCATTATCATTTTTGCACCAGTCACGTACCTTCGTCATTCATTCACGTACCGTAATACCAAATTTGGTATATGTGACGCTAGCGAAACGGCCGCGAGCGTATTATGAACGTGGCATGTAGTCATGATGTTACATGACACACATGCAATGATTTTCATGTTAGGGTCTGTCGCTTGTGTTCGCCATGCAATCATGTCATACCATACGAGCTTTACAACATGCCATGTGAACGAAACCACCGCAAGAGCTGCAGAATCATGAAATATAAATCACGACATACATATCATGATTTTCATGTTATGACTTTTCGGATATGTTATTCATACAGTCATGTTATGTCATACCAAGTTTGGTATCGATACCATTATTGAAATGGCCAGGAGAGCTAAAAGTCGTAGGCGGCTAGATAGATAGATAGATAGATAGATAGATAGATAGATTGACAGATAGATAGTTAGATAGACAGACAGATAGATAGATAGATAGATAGATAGATATATAGATAGATAGATAGATAGATAGATAGATAGAAACGATCAAAGTCGCTGAAGTTTGCTAAGAAATGCTTCACATTTATTACCAGCTGGTGCGTTTCAACCCACAACGACATTTGACCGGTTAAGTTGCGCGTGCGCAGCTGCTGTACGGAGACAGCCTCCCATTGCGAATGGTTGGCCGGCTGCGTCTGTACGGCTTGATTCTTGATTTTAATGATAATATCTTTAACCCCGGTTTCTTCCCTGATCCACGAATAGGAGTACGCAAATAGAGAACTTTAGAAACAGGTTGAATAGAAGTCAAATTGTAATGACAGCGAGTCGGCTGCAAATGTGAAGAATACTGTTCGAACACTTTTACAACAGTGATGCAACTATTTTGATACAGCCTTAGAATTTCAAGTTTTAGGGGCGAAGCTTCTTATAGGGGTACCCGATTGTCCCTCGTAGCCGTTGTAGTAGTGTGTGACAAGTATAACATTTTGACCTCCGAGGTGGTGCCGGTCAGAGATTTCTTCTGTGCGTTGTTGAACAATAAAAGATAAAGCTCAATGTACATGCCAATGGGGAATGAGAGACAGGAGAATTCGGCTTTTAGGTAACGCCCACGCTGCGAATTTTTTATTGTTCAACAACGCACAGAAGACAAGAAAGAGTTGCTACGTTATACTCGCTGGGCGTAAGCTCCTAGGTTTTAGAATGGTTTAGCGAGCTTTGGGCCGAAGTGCGATGAATACAGTGAAGTAGTATATATCATGAACTCGAGGTGGTGAAAGGTGTGAAGTAGACGCGAAGCGCAAGCCGTAAGAAAGTGTGCGTGTGCCTCCTCTCGTTCAGTCCTCGGAATGTCCGCTGGATGGCGGTGCTTTATATGAGGAATATATGATGAAAAGATGCGATAAGGTGGTACTTGGAGCGTTGAATAGGTGGACGAACGGACACACAGACATATGCATGCACGGACGAACGGACGGCTGCACGGACGTATGGACGCATGCGCGGACGCAGGAGCGGATGTATTGACGAAAGCAGGGAGGGACGGACGCACAGATGAACGTGTGGACGCACGAACAGACGCACACACGGACGGGCGGATAGACGCACGGGCGGCTACACAGATGCACGCATGGATGTACGGAAGCAAGAACGAATGGACGGACGGATGCTTCGCCCCACTATGCATCGTTCACTCCGTGGATATGCTGCCATTTTTTTATTTGTAACATATGTCCACAAACTTTAATAAATAAATGATAAGATTGCTTCCAACCGACAAAAGTAGCACTATCATGTAATCTGTGTGTGCAACATAGGAGACACCTTCTAGGTGCTTTGTAACTCTGAATATAAATACAGCACTGGCAGCTTACATGTATACTGCTGCATTCACGATTGTCAATAAACAATGTAAGCTTACTTGCTTGGCGTGTTTTGTGCCAGTTGAGGCCTCTCGGTCTTCTGGCGCCACAACGGCAATGGTTATAGTAATGTTAGGGTGCCGTGCGCATGCGCAACACCTCGCAATAGCGGCGAATAAACGCCCACGAACCTGCGGGCGCGCACAGCGAACCCTCGGCTCCGCTACCAAAGCAGCCGCCATATTGCCCTAGCGCAATGATAATGATAGGCCTACCAGCGCCGTCTCTAGGTCATAAAACTTAGTTCAGAACGCCACCGCTACTCTTATTCTCGTTGCCCTGTCAAAGGTACAGTTGCCCTCTTTCTCTAGTAGTATATAGGTGTTCTGTGAAGCAGCCGACCTATGCGTCAGAAAGAAGCCGACGTATGCGTCAGAGAGAAGAAATCTCGGCTCTTCGAGTTCCTAAGCTGTCGGCCCTAGTGCCGAATATGTAACGCCTCTATTTCTATGCTGTACCTATACCTTGCCTTGACTAACCGCGGTCTTGTCCGCTTGTCTATCAGCTGTGCACAGAAGCATTCGCGAGCTGAGAAACACACGCTACCAAACAGCCAGTAACTTTGGCTTCGGCGAGTTTCGTGGCACCCTTCGTAACCTCGTTGGCGGCGCGCTTCGTAACAGTGGAGGTCAGCGGCGGGATTCGTGGCACCCTTCGTAACGTCGTCGGAGGCGCGCTTCGTAACAGCGGTTGGCAGCTGCGAGATCGGCCGGCGTCAGCGACATCGATGCGGTAAGTGCCTGATGTTTTCCCCTCAGTTCACCAGACTATTCTAGCACAGGTCATAGAAGTTTAGAGAAGGTCTCTGTGAAGCATTAGTGAGTGAGCTTTGATCGGTTCAAGCCCAGTCGGAGCACTTTGAAACAAATGTTTATGCGGAGGCTGTAAACGAGGTGGTGTTAAAAATTGCTTGCGCGTCTTGCTAGTTGACCTATACTGGATGTGGGAAGCTGATTCTTAACAGGGGCAAACCGAAATAGGATAGTGTGAACGATGGTGAACCTTGAATTGAAGGAACTCATCAAAATTTGTGAGGAACTTGGCCTTACTATGGGCCATGCAAAACGAAAGCAAGTGATCTTTGACATCATGAAAGATGAAGTGGCGACTGTCGAGGCAGTCTATGAGGCCGGGGTGGATACCAAAGCACGCCCCGAGGAGGCTGAAAGGCGAGAAGCTCAAAACTGGAAGAAGCTGAAAGGCGCCGTGAGGAGGCCGAGAGACAGGAGCGGCTCGAATTGAAACGCAAAGAATTGGCAATTCTACAGTGTTCGTAGGCGCCTAGCGTAGCTTCTGTCACAGTTCAGGAGAGCGATCATATAATTCGGGACCAACTGCCACCGTTCGTAATCGGCGAGAACATGGCGAAGTACCTCGTCAAGTTCGAACACGTCTGTAAGCGAAATGCCTTGGAGCGCTCTCTTTGGGCGCAGAACCTGTTAGCTCTACTTCCCGGCAAAGGGTACGACGTGATAACGCGCTTGTCGAGGGAAGCGTTTGAGAGCTTTGACGAGGTTAAGGAAGTGTGTTTGAGACGTTATAAATTGTCAGCCGAGGCTTTCCGGCAAAGATGCTGGTATGCAAAAAAGGAGAATGAGTCACACGTTGACGACTTCGCGATTTATTTGAATGACTCAAGGGCGAAGATGTTAATGAAGATCGTGATAAGGTGGTAGAATGCATTGCATTAGAACAATTCTACCATTGCATCGAGGACGACGTCAAGCTTTGGGTGAAGGACAAGCTTGGCGAAGTACAGCTTAACGAGGCAACAGAGTTAGCTGAGGAGTATTATACTCACCGAAAGTTGCACAAGAGGGCAGTGCCCGTTAAAAAGAATCAAAGAAAATAGGGCTTTTTAAAGAAACCTGACAAACGGAAACCTACTCCGCACCGTAATTTCAGGAAGGACCCGTCTCTTACGAAGGACACTGCAGGGGAAGGGCAAACGGAAGCGGAGAAATCGAGTGATGTTCCTAAACAACGCACTGATACCATACGGCCGTTTGAATAATGAAAGACGCTAACCTGCTACAACTGCAAATAGGAAGGGCACATTGAGGTTAGTAGTAAACAAAAGTTCGTTTTCGCAACGATTGGAAAGTCGGAAAAAAACATACGGTTGTTAGAGTCGTATCTCCAGGAAATTAGTGTGAACGGGAAAACGTGTCGAGCACTTCGAGACTCAGTGGCAACCATGGACGTTGTCCATCCTTCATTGGTGGATCCCGACGACTGTACAAGAGAATGCGCGTGGATCAAGCAAGTCGCCGAGGAGCAAAGTGCTTGCTTACCAATCGCTACGGTTGTGATAAAGGCCCGTTAGGTAAGCTTCGCACCAAAGCGGCTCTGTCTGCCACGCCTCCCGATCGTTTTTCTTATCTTTTTTTGTAATAACTCTGAGCAGCTTCTCAAAGAGCAGGGCAGTCGTTCTTCTCCAACTTAGCGCACATGGCCCTCATGCGATTCCAAGCTCGGAAGCTCTCACAGGAACTTGACCTCGCTCAGTGTAGTGAAACACCACCTGCAAATACTGCTGATCTGGGTGACCTTGGTGGCGAGGCTATGGTGCCTCGGACAGGTCATTCTCCGCATAAGTCACTCGAGCCGCCCGTCGCGGAAGCCATCTCTGTCGGTGGAGGAGACGACATGACGCCATTGAATCGAGCGAGAGGGATGCTATGCTCTCGCCTGTAGCGGAAAGTTGGAGGGAACTGTTGAGGGTTGATTGAGAAACGCTCATTCGAAAGCAGTGTGAGGACCTTTCAATCAAAGTGCTAATGGAAAGCGTAAACTTGGGAATGAAGAAAAAGAATGTTTTTTTTTTGAGGAGGCAGGGCTTCTGTATCGAAGCTACACAAATGTGCAAAGTCGCAAGTATGAGCAGCTCTTAGTGCCACAAAAGTATTGTCGCCAACCATTGGTACTGGCGCATGAAAACGCGTGGGCAGGACATCTCGGCATGAAGAAGATCAAGGCTGAAATTTTCCTTGAGTTTTACTGGCCGAATTGCTGGAAGGCTATCGAAGACTTTGTACGCTCATGCGACACTTGTCATAGAGTGGGGAAATCCACGGACAAGTGGAAGGCACCCATAAAGGTTGTGCCGAGTATCCCAGAACCTTTGCGGCGCCTTGTAATTGATATCCTCGGGCCATTGCCAGAGTCAAGACAAGATTGTCGGTACGTACTGACAGCCATCTGTGTAGCCACATAATTTCCAGAAGCGATACCAATTAAGAAGCTCAATTCTCCTCATGTCGTGGATGCACTGCTATATATTTGGACGCATCGGATATCCTTCTGAAATTCAATGCGACAACGGTTGTGTCTTCAGCAGCTACCTTATCTCTACCTTTTTGGATGAATTTGGAGGAAAGGTAGTGCACAGCTCGATCCATCAACCGCTATTTATAGCGGTGGAGCGTAAGATTTTCATTATGAAAAGTATACTGAAAGCTCTTTTCTACGAGCACAAATGCGACTGTGAAGCGTGTAGTTCCGCTATGTTCGATTTGAGATCATCTTCTAATGAGAGCACCAGTTTTATCCCTGCAGGGCTTGTGTATGGCAGGAAATTGAGAACACCATTGCGATAGCTACGTGAGTCGTTCTGGTAGGGATTCGATGAGAACCCTAATCTTGTTACGTATGTTCTCAGACATTCTTCAGAAGCTTGGAAAAACGTAAAATGTCGTAGAAAGCCACATGAAGGATGCCCAAGTGTCGTCGAATAAGTACTACGACGAATCGGCGAAAAAACGCACCTTTGAAGTGGGTAGTGAGTAATGCAGCTACGGCCACCCAAAAGGAACAAGCTTGAGGTTCATTGGGAAGTGCCTGCTAAAGCAATATCGAAGCTTTCTGATATTAATTATGAAGTGAAATTAGGAAGGCGGCCGAACAATATTTGCCACAGTAACTTGATGAAACCATACGTTCAATGTCAAGTGGTCGTAAACCTGCCTTTGAATTTTTCAGAGGAAGAATAAGCAGAAATTTTGACTTCTAGTCATGTAATCCAAAAAGGGTCCGATGTAATCTTGGAGCGGTTGAACCAGGAACTAAGTGACGCCCGGAAGGAGAACTTGAGAAGGATTGTTTCCGAGTGTTTAAGAAGGATCAGAGAAACCGCAAAACCGATACGTCTTTTGTTTATTGTTGACAGAACAGGAATACAAAAAAATATGCAGAGCGTGCCCCTGGCTACTTCTTCCTCGCCTCCGAGCTCCATCTTCAATCTGTTTTCTACATCTTCCTGCCGGCCAGATTCAACCGAAGCAACCTTCGAGCGAATACAACACTTGAATTGGCCTCTTGACTGATTTTCCTTCAGGTGTACGAAGCAAACATGTTCTCACTAGTCCATCTTTGCCTGGGAAAATCTTTTCGACCTTGCAGAGTTTCCACTGATTTCTTTTTCGCGCTTCTCCAAGCAGAAGTACATATCCTTCTTGTAAATTTGTGTGACGCTCTGTTTTTTTGCTAGCGCACTTATTCTCCCTCAGGTACTCCTTTTTCCATCTGGTCCACAATGTTATCATTGCCCGTTTTCTTGCACTCCAGTAATTCAGCAAACTGTATTCTCCGAGTCTGTTTTCTTCCTGCTTGTTCATTGCTTGCCTGCCTCCTATAACGTCCGCCGGTGTGATGGGTTGTGGCTCGTCAGGATCGTCATACACATAAGTAGGAGGCCGGTTGTTAAGTACTCCTTCTGCTTCAACAACCACAGTCCGTAGTTCTTCTTCATCCAAAAGTCGAGCACCTATAGTTTTGCCATGGATATATTAAAGCTTCTGATCAGTCTTTCTTAAAATCCTGCCCACCATGAAACAAACTACAATAAACTTCCATTTTATTTTCAGGTTACTGGTATACTGTTTAACCCTTTCATCTTCTATCTAGAATATCTCGTTCATCTCTTTCTCAGATTTCTTGAATGCTCTTGCATTATCACTGTAAATAGTTTTACACAATCCTCTTCTAGCTACGAATCTTCAGAATGCTTGTATAAACGCTTCTGATTACATCCTCTTGACCAACTCCAGTTGTATGGCTCTTGTTACTGCATACGTAAATATCCCAATGTAAAAGTTTGTAATTTTGTCACCTTCCTCTTCTCGAGCATTTAGCGGTCCAGCAAAGTTTATACCAACTGTGTCGAACGGCCTCGTCTGTGTTATCTTGTCAGCTGGTAGTGGTGAAATGTCTTGTGCCATTGGTTTAAAATTAAATCTCCTACATGTGATGCATTTCTTTATCACATATTTCACCATCTGACGGGTGCGCACAAGCCAAAACTTCGTTCTTAGATGTGTCAATGTTGCCGCAACGCCACCGTGCATTGTCACTTGATGCGCGTTCAGAACTAGGAGTTCTGAAAAGTGACTTTCTCTTGGTAAAATAATAGGATGCTTCTCATCAAAGCTCAAATCACTCCACTGAAGCCTCCCTTTTACTCTTAGGACACCTTGATCATCTTCGAAGATGTTCGTGCCGTACAGATTCATGTTGTCATATATTCGTGTCACTGCATTTTGTAGCGTTTTCTGCTCCTGCTTTATCAGCACAAACTCTGCCTTGTCCAGTTCTTCTCATGTCAGCGAACCTGTTTTCTTTTCTTTTCGTCGGTTTCCTATATAACGCATCACCCACGCGGTAACTCGTAACGCTTTCTTGTATGATCCAAACCTGCTCACATCAATTATTTTTTCTTCACTCGTGGTGGTAGTTAAGCATGTCATGGTCTTTTCTTCGTCTTTGTTGTCATCACTGTCCGATTCTTGCATGATGTCATAATCAGGCCTTTGTTTTTCATTCTTGATCCACGTGGGGCCTTTCCACCATAATTCATTGTCCAGCAAACGTTTCATCTTTATCCCCCTTGTCATCAAATCCGCAGAATTTTCATCACTTTTAACATAACCCCATTGAATCTCATTGGACTTGCTCTTAATTTCTGCTGCGCGGTTGCGAACAAACAGATCTTTCGCCTTGTTAGACTTTATCCAGCACAATACATTTTGAGAGTCAGTCCAGAATTTCCCATTCCTTAGTTTCCTGATGAAATTCTCAGTTATATGACTGGCCAATCTGACTGATATTGTGGCCGCCAACAACTTCAACCTTGCTAGTGTAATCTTTTTGATTGGAGCGACTCTACCCTTTGCAATGATTAAATTGGCTTCATTGCTTCCATCGGAGCATTTTGTTACAATATATGCTGCTGCTCCATACGCCAAGGGCCTCGCATTGGAGGACACGTGTAGAGTCGATGGTTTTACTTGAGTTTGCCTGTTGTCATAGCATCTGTTAACGGTGAAGTCATCTAAGTGCTGAAGCTCCCCCGACCAGTCCTTCCAAGCTGATCTATGCTGGCTTGGTAACGGGTAATCCCATTTCAGTTTATTCATCCAAAGTTTTTGCAGCAATAATTTTGCTCTAACTAAAAATGGTGTCAAAAAACCTAAAGGGTCATATAGCATTGCCGTGTCCTGCAAAACCTGTCTTTTTGAGAGTTGTCTCATGTCCTTGTCATTGCCATGTAGTGTCGGGAAAGCTCAACACGTCGTCTACGAAATTCCATTTCAGTCCCAAAGTCTTGATATGTCCCTTTTTTCTTATCCCTCGATCCAGATCGTCTCCTTCTTCATCAAAGAGTTTTCTTAGCTCGGCGTCATTTGAAATCCATTTTCTTAAATTCATTCCCGCATTGCGAAAAATATCTCGTGCTTCTTTGTATATCTTTGTCGATGTCGAGTATTCGTCGGCTCCTAGTAAAACGTCATCGACGTAGATTTCTTTCCGGAGTTGCGCCACAACTGCAGGATATTTTTTTCGAATTTATCCAAATGTCGATGAATTGTGGCCGCTAGAAGGAAGCTACTTGGTGTAGTTCCGAAAGTAACCCTCGTCGTCCTCCACGTTTTTATCTTCAGGGTTGGCATATCTTCGCTGGGTATTCTTTCCCACCACATGAATCGCAGTGCGTCTCGGTCATTTTCATGTATCTTGATCTGCAAGAATGCTTTTTCCACGTCGGATGACATAGCGATCTTGTGATGTCGAAAGTTCATCAGCAAGCTTGTGATTTCGACGTTTAGGTTTGGCCTTTTTTCCAAGTTGTCTTTCAAGGATTCACCTGGATTCTGGCTTGACGATGCGTCAAAGACGATCCGTATTTTTGTCGTTGTTCGGTCCTTCTTAATTACTGCTTGATGCGGCATGTAGTATACAAATTTGTTCTGTATATCGGATCCAGCATCCGCTTCGACGTTTGCTGCTATTTCTTGCTCGAAGTACTCTCGAATAGCTTTGTCGTAGGCTAGGAGCTCATCTGTATCCTTGCAGAATTTCTTGGTCACCTGGATAAGCCTCTTCTCTGCAATGGTGTTGTTGTTGTCCAATATCACGTTTTCCTTCCATGGTAGCCGCACTTGGTAGTTCCTGCCTTGAACTCCATTGTTTGTCGGACGTACTCTAGCACGTGTTCATCACTCATCTTTGTTGCTGGTTTCTCCTTGATGTCCTTGTTTTGCAAGTCCCAGAATCTTTGCAGTTTGTCCACAGTCGTGTCCGACTTGGCACTGACCTTGAGTACCATAACCGTCGATGATTTCATCTGCACACAGTGAAGTCCTACTGGACCTTGGACCAGTATTGTTTCCATCCCAATATTGTTTCTATTGCTATTACTTTTGGATGAATCTCGCAATTGCGACCAGTGACTACAGTCCAGTAATAATCTGCTCCAATTAATATAGAAGTTTCCATATTTTTTCTTTCTTTGTCCGTCTTCTCGTTGTCATCAGCCAAACACATTCCCATCGATTTCACTCTTTCGTGTATTGTCAACGGTGGCGATGGTAGCACATCACAGAATATAGCTTCTATCTCCAGTGATTCAATCGTGACTGGCTCTGATGTGGGATCCTTCCTCACGCTGACCTCGACGACTTTCATGTCTAGTTCCATCTCTCCTCCTCCAAATGGTCCTACAATAATCCTTTCGGATCTTTTTACCTTGCACGCTAGTTTTCTTGACAATCTTTTAGGATGAATGTCCTCTGGTTCGCGTTGTCCAGAAGAATACGTGCGTAGCACCCGCTGTCTTCTCCCTCCGTCCACGAAAAGGCTGTCTGCAGTAGTATGCACTTGTGTTCATCAGACTGCTGTGCGTGCATGTTGCAGGACTTGCTGGTGTCTAACCGGTCAGGTTGCGCGCTTTTACGCACTTGCTCAACATCATTACCGCTTTGCTGCTGTGCCGACTTTCCTGCAGGCGTACGTGGTCGACACATGGATGTCGCGTGCCTTCCCTTGCGTGCTTTGCAGCGTACGTTAGCACGGCATATCTTCGCCGTGTGATGAGGTCAGGTGCATCTGAAGCACCTTCGTTCCCGTTGCAAGGCTTCTTTCTTCTGTTGCATACTAATGCTTCTGCAATCTTCCGTGTAATGTCCAGTCATCTCACAGAATATGCATTTTTTCATCGAGGTGCTTTGAAGCGCAGATGTTCTAGTCCGCCTCATACTGTGCGGTGACTGGGTAACGTCGTATTTTTCCTCTCGAGTTTCTTCTCTGCTGCGTATGTATATCTTTAAAAACTCCATAGTTTTTTTCAAACTGCTCGTGCTGTCTCTTGACGCTGAGTCCGATTCCGTAGTTGCTGGTCTGTTGTCACCTTTCCGTATCTCCTTCATCTTCGTCTCAATCCTCATATCCACCGGTAGCGCAGATTTTACAACAGGAGCTATCACTGTGGCGTAAGTACCCATTTCCACTCTTAATGACTGCAATGCTCGTGTGTTCACTTGCAACTTTTGGAAAAAATTCTTCAACCCATCTACATCTTTAAGACTCTTCACTGCTTCCAAGTTTGAAAGCTCTTTTATGTAGGTCTCTCTCAAATTGTCTTCTCGTCCGAAAGCTTCTTTCAGAAGAGTGACTGCATGCTCGTAATTCTGATCAGAAAACTACAAACCTTCTATGAGGGACGCAGCCTCCCCGCTCAGAGACGCCAGAAGGTAATTAAATTTTTGATTCTTCGGCATGTTCGCTCTGTTATGCACCGATGTCTCGAACTGATGCCAAAACCTTGGCCATGCTGTTTTTTTCCCATCAAACTTGATGATTTCAAGGCGTGGCAACTTAACAAGCTCTTGCGTCGCCGAGATATGATTAGTACCTTGCACTGAGCTCGCCTGTTCTGTGACTATTCTCGTAGTCAGTTGCGTCGCTTGTTCTAACTCGCGCAATTGCTCCTCTATTTTTGTCGTTGCAGCGACGATCTTCATCCCATAATGCAAAACTTTTTCAAATTCTGCCTCCGCGTTGTCTTCTTCAATGATTGGTTCAATCTGTTCGTTAACTTGTCTTAGCGTCTGTGACACGCTCTTCATCTGGTTCAGAAGCGTCATAAGCTGCGCTCGATCGGCGTCTTCTTCTATCTTCTTATCGATTTCGCTCGTAAGCTTCATCACATTTGCTCGAAGTGTCTTCCGCTTCTTCGATAGGACCTCTTTATTCATGCTTAAAACGTGTTGAAAGAGCTCTTGCCTGTTTATGTGCGTCGCCAACAGTCGTCGGTCGTTGTCCTTTTCTCGACGGTTCGTCCTTGAGCCAGACGCAGCTGCTTCGTTCTTCAAACCATTGTTGCGAATGAGGTTGAAGTCTGTGCGTCTGTCTTCAGATCCTCCTGGTCACGGCACCATGTTTCAGAAGGATCAGAGAGACCACAGAAGCGACACGTCTTTGGTTTATTGTTGACAAAACAGGAATACAAAAAAATATGCAGAGCGTGCCCCTGGCTACTTCTTCTTTCTTGCCTCCGAGCTCTATCTTCAATCTGTTTTCTACACCGAGTTTAAAGACTTGTTTACGGACCGTGCGGAAACACGACGGTGATTGAACATGATATCGAGCTAACTTGTGAGGAATCAATCCGTGGCAAGATGTATCGCTGTTCCCCTGTGCAAAAGCAGATCATGAAAAAGGAGATCGATAAAAGGCTGGAGCTGAGAGTCATAGTGCCGTGCGTTTATTCAATACCTTCTCCACCTTTGGTCTCTCGCTGGCGAGTCAGGGCAAAAGTTTGTCCTCTTAAGGGCCTTAGCTGAACGCTCTCGTCCAGAGTGATCTCAAAGGGCCAACTTTATGCTGTATTTCATTTTATTGCGTTGTTGTATGTGTAAAAAATTTGAGTTCTCATATAAGGAGTCTTGGGTCCCACATGTGTCTCTTGATGTAGAGAGAACGAAATTACGATAGACACGTAGCTAGGTATATGTTGTAATATAATTTGTATGGTGTTC
The DNA here is from genome assembly GCF_013339725.1 of Rhipicephalus microplus. Taxonomy (NCBI): domain Eukaryota; kingdom Metazoa; phylum Arthropoda; class Arachnida; order Ixodida; family Ixodidae; genus Rhipicephalus; species Rhipicephalus microplus. The sequence goes on from NC_051169.1 coordinate 77,840,310, forward strand.
TGTCGGGTAACCGAGGGCACTTGCTCGTGACGTTTGTTGTCTGTTGTCAAACCGTTCTTGACAAGTTGCAGAACCATCGACATGTGCAGAGACCAAAAGTTGCCAGAAGAGACGAGCGAAGCTAGTCAACATGTTTTGGCGGCAAGCCAGTAGATCTGGGATCTGCCCTCAAGAATGGGATGTGTTCATGAAACAGAGCCTGGAGCCACATCGTTCCCCTGCCCCTGGAGGCGAACCTGGAGGGACCTGGCGAACGAGCACGCCCGACATCTGAGTCAAGTGGACGCAGCTCGTTTTTCCTGCGCATTGTCTGGCAACGGGGGTGCTGTTACGTCTTGGAGTCCATACCGAATGTCCTTGCCTCTGCAAAGGTAATCTGTGTCAAGGCCAGCGAGCTAGCCCATCTGAGGCTATAAACTCAACGACGTCATCAAGCGGTGGCGCCGGTTTGTCTTACGCAACGCACGGCGAGCTCCTTCAGCCCACGGGCCCGATGAAGCAAGCGGCGCAATCCAGTTTGGTGAGTATTACGCACTGCGTGGCGACATCACTCGTACTTGGGTGCAACCGAGTGTAGCGGCTGTGGATTTGAGGATCATGACGCCACCCAGTGGTGGCTCCCGATTTGAGAAAGCTGACGCCTCCAGCAGCGGTTCTGATTTGACGTTGGTGACGTAATGGATGACCCAGGGCCTATAAAAAAAAGCCAAGTGGCGCGTCGACAAGCAGCCGACCTATGCGTCAGAAAGAAGCCGACGTATACGTCAGAGAAAAAACATCTCGGCTCTTCGAGTCCCTAAGCTGTCGGCCCCAGTGCTGAATATGTAACGCCTCTTATTGTATGCTGTACATAAACCTTGCCTTAACTCACCATCATCTTGTCCGCTCGTCAATAAGCTATGCGCAGGAGCAGTCACGAGCTGAAATACACGCTACCAAATTGGTGGTGACCTTGGCGGCGAGGTTTAGAGCAATGCACCTTCGGGACCATGTTGGCATCGCGCTTCGTAACAACGTGCACTGAGTAACAAAGCGCGAACCAGCTGTACAAATGCACTGGCAGGGCTTCCAGACACACGACGCGTTTATAAATCCCAAAGTCCCATGCACTCTAAGCTTTAAAAATGATGTACGCACAGCAGAATGAGCGCAGCGCAAATACCTGGCACGCCATACAGTACCGCAATCTCAACTGGCCTAACTCGCTCGCTGGATTCCGTACCGACCGATTATGCCCTCGCCATCTCCGACGACAGCGCAGCTCTGGCCGACTGGGTTGGTCCTACGCCACCCCCTACCGCTGATCCCCCACGACGACAACAGCTTAGCTCTGGCCGACCGGATTAGCTCTACGCCATCTCCTGTTGCCGACAAGACCTTTCGCCAGTGCTGCCCCGTCCTCGGACTCCATTGACCCTGTTTCATCTTTCCTATATCTCTTCTGTCGTCGCTCACAGTCTCTGGGCGTCTCTCTCTCTCTCTGTACCTTTATTCATATCCTTTTAATTTTTTCATACCCCCCATCCCTTGTAAGCTACTGTTGAGGTGTCGCGCCAGATGCAGACAGTTATGGGGCTCACTTTTCTCTTCTTTTCCTTTTGATAACCATAATCTCAACTATTCTGAAGGCAACAACTCGTAGCTGATGGTCATCGGCGAACACAAATCTGGCCGCGCCCTTTCCTTGCCCGCAGAGTGGCGAGTGTCAGCACCTAAGCCATTCTTAAACCGCAGTTCAAGGTTTAGAGCAGCCTGCTTCGCTTGGCCTTAAGCATCGACAGTCCCTGGTCCACGCATCCGAGGAGAAGTCTGCGTGGCTCCATCAACCTCTGTCTTCAGCACCGACCTGCCCCGCGGGCGCATCTACTTCAGCGCTGCCCAGCTCTTCGCCGAACTCCTGCGGTGCCAGCCTTCCAGAGTTAAACTGCGCCTACGCAGACGTGCCTCGCAAACGTTTCAAACACTCGCCGGTGAGACGTTCTCGTGTTGAGACTCATCTTGGGCTTGTGCGTTGTTTCTGGATTTTTTTCTTTTCGTATTAAAACGCGTTCTGTCTTCATATAACGTTCTTATCGTGTGTTCATTTTTTGTATGTGTGCTCATAGAGTGAAAATAATCAGCAACCAGCCTCGCCAGTTTCTTTAGAAAGTTGCTGTCCCCAACGCAACTTGTTCTTGTATCTTCATTATTTTAAAAAACCTCGTTACAATGGCGCCCAACCTGGGGCGAGGCTGATTTCTGTTCTTGCAAAATGGACATAACAACCACAATATTGATCTGAGAGAGCAAGGTAGTCTTGGAGAGAAGCTGGGTTTGTCGGGAGACGTGCTTCGAACGTGAATTTAAGAGGAGAAAGCACGTAAAAGGGCTATTTGTGCTGAGGAACGCGCTGCGCTGCACGAACAGCACGAGCGCGAGGAAAAAAAATTGGCCCCATATCTGCGTGTAATCTGCAAATGTCGTGGAAAGACGATAGTCTTGCGTGTGGAGTAAGTGAAAAAAACATTTATTTGATGTTCTGCGCAAGAAAATAGGCGAATAGTATTCCGGAGGCGCTGCGTTAGAGTGCCTAAAGCGTGCAGCGGAGGCGAACGAGCGCATCAAGTCACGTCATACGTAAAACATGAGCGCCATCTGGCAGTCTTTTTTGGAAAACAAAGTGCGTGTCCCTGAGACGGGCGTGCCCGCACGTCTCAGAGGTGATAAGGTGTAGAACGCAAGGCGACGGGTAGGTGCCTCCACCGTGTCGTCTTAGCAAAGCGTTGGATGCACTGGCTTCTTCGTGCAAGCGTTGCATGGTCAGCGCAGCGTGATAGGCGCTATGGTCCATGAGATTACTTATATATATGCCTTTACTAGTAAAACACGAACATGCAGAATATATACTTGTTGTTATGGTGCCTTTGATATGCGCAATAATTGCTTTTTAATTGACAATCGCACACGTAAGAACGCTAACTTTTGAGCAACATTGGTGGACGCTGCGGATAGGGTTGGTCGTTCGGTGTATCGATTGGTGCTGTTTAGAGTACCCGGTTCGCGGTAACGGTGGACAGACAAATGTAGAGACAGACATACATACATACATACATACAAACAGACAGACAGACAGACAGACAGACCAAACTTTTTGCGTCGAATGTCCCCATGAAAGACTATCGTCTTTAACAACATGGGGCGAGCAGCACAAGCGCCAGGAGAAGACTCGGCGAGAGCAGCACTAGCATGAAGAGAAGACACGACGGGAGCTGCACGAGCGCGAGCAACGTGCGCGTGAGGCAGAGTTAACGTTAGCGCGGGAAAAAGCATCTCTTGAGGAAGAAAATCAAAGCATATCCACAGAGTGAATGATGATGAGTGGGGTGAAGCGTCCGTCAGTCCCTCCACACTTCCGTCCGTCCGTTCTTTCTTGCTTCAGTGCGTTCGTCCATGAGTCAGTCCGTCTATCTGCCCGTGCGTGTCCACGCGTCCGCCTGTGCGTCCGTCCATCTGTGCATTTGTCTGTCCAACCGTGCGTCCATTCATGCGTTCGTTGCTTGTCTGCCTGTCCATGCATCCATCTGTCCTTTCCGAGCATCTAGAACTCCAAGTACCGCCTTTTCGCATCTTTTAATCATAAATTCATCATATAGAAGAACCGCTATTGAGCGGACGTTCTAAGGACTAAACGAGAGGTGGCTATCTACTACTACAACGTTGTATGTAGTACTACTACTACATACAACGCGGACGCAGGGCCCACGGCCTAAAAAATCTGCAGCGTCGCGTACGTCTGTTTGAAGCTCAGAACGTTGCCCAGGAGCACGCGCCCGTTGATGTTGAAAGCGTCAGGGTTACGGACTGAGTCGCGCATCAGCCGCGAATGTGTCCCCGTAACTTTCTACATTTCTTCGACGGGAAAAGAGATCGCCGAGATGCGTATTTACGCCAATTTGAGGTGACCGCAAAAGGTCAAGATTGACCGAAAGACAAGTGGGCTACTGCTCTCCGCATGCTTTTGGTGTGAGAAGCCTTGAAAGTATTTTGTTGGCTGTGTCTGAAAGACTCGATTCACAGTGAAAAAGAGAAGGCGGCCCTATTGCAGAGTTTTCGACTTACTGCTGAAGGATACAGAGAGAAATTTCGTTCCAGCAGGCCGGAGGACTTCAAAACTGGCCAGCAGTATTTTTTATTTTATTTTTTATTTATAACATACTACAGACCAGAATTCGGTTCTTGCAGGAAGAGCACTCATAGTACACTGAAAAAATACAATACCAAAATATCAATACAGTTAATACAAGATATGCGCAAATATTTACACTCCACTTAGTAAAGGCACTCAGACTGAATTCTATAAAAAAATGCAGTACTGTAGTTACAACAGAAGTAAGTAAAATGAAGTAAAACATACAAAATGAAAACACAACACCTAACTCGTGTATTACGGTAAAGAAGGGTCATTCTATATATGCCCAGAATTCCATTCCAACATACAAAATCATACAAAATCAAAACGCAACATACAAAAAACTTACGAAATCGAAACACAACACCTAACGCGGGCATTGTGGTAACTTAAAGGTCATTCATTTCATGCCTAGAGTTCCACTCCGACACTGTCCTGGGAAAAAATGAGTGTTTGTAAATATCTGTTCAAGCGAAATGAGGGGTTAAAGCATGTGTGTGATCGTGACGTGTACGCCTTGTGGACAGAGGTGTTTCATATAATGCGGGGTCGATTAATGAGCTATTGTAGGAAATTGAGGTGGAGAATCTGCCTACGCGTTTCGACGAGGGGGATGTCATTTTCTGTCATCAGCTGTGTGGGAGAATCGGTGTGCTTGAACTTAGAGTAAATGAAGCGAACAGCTTTTCTCTGGACTTTCTCTATTATTTTAATGTTGTGTTTAGTGTAGGGATCCCATGTAGTGCAAGCATACTCTAACTTCGGTCTAATGAAAGTAATGTAACTCAGTAGTTTAATGTGGGCTGGTGAATTTTTAAGCTTGTGTTTCAGGGAACAAGAGAGAGAGAGAGAGAGAGAGATACGAAAAATAAGGAAGGCAGGGAGGTTAACCAGATGCTAGTATCCGATATGCTACCCTACACTGGGGTTGGGGAATAGGGGGTTGAAAGAGTAAGGAAGAGTAAAAAAAATAAATAAGAGAAAAACACCGACACACACGCACGCACAAAATCAGTCCACTCAGAGGCGTTCCGACAGGCCAGTAGTTCGTCAGAAGCCCTGTAGCGCTTGCACGGCTTTCTTCTGTGACGATGAGTCATGACGATGGCGCAGTATACTTTCTTCTGACAGCGGCTGGTCATCTAACCTGTTTAGTTTAATAGAAAGGTGTTGTCTTTCCAGGTTGTATTTCGGGCAGTCACACAGAATATGTTGAATTGTTTCTTCATCTCCGCAGTGTGCACAGTCGGCAGTGTCGTCCATACCTATGCGGAACGCGTACGCACGGGTAAACGCGACTCCCAACCATAGTGTGCCCAGAGCAGTAGCATCGCCTCGTCGAATTTTTGTTGGAAGCTGCATGCTTAACGTTGGATCAAGGGATCGTTATCTTGCATGCGTAAAGAGAGGCTCATTCCAAAGAGCCAGGGAGCATTGGCGAGCAAGCATGCGGAGCCTCCTAGCAGCGTCCGTCCTTGAGAGACGTATTGACTGGTCGTTGTCTTCTGTATGGGTTGAACGGGCAGCTTGATCAGCTCGTTCGTTACCGATAATTCCACAGTGGCTCTACAACCACTGAAATATAACGTGGTGCCCATTCTCTGTTATATGGTGTAGCATTTCTGCTGTTTCAAATAACAACTGCTCGTGTGGACCACGGCGTTGATTTGACAGAAGTGACTGCAGTGTCGGCTTGCAGTCGCAGAAAATCGTCCACCGTTGCGTGCTCTGGTCGTTAATGAAACGCAGCGCAGCGCGAAGCGCTGCAAGCTCTGCTACCGTTGTTGTGGTTGCATGAGCTGTCCTGAATTTGATGGTTGTGGCGTGCGTTGGAATAACGACCGCCGCTGTTGAGCTGTTTGGCAGGACGGAGCCGTCGGTGTAGACGTGGGTGCAGTCTGGTACTTCTCGTACAGCAGAAGTAAGGCGAGCTGCTTGAGGGCTGGTATTGAGAAATCTCGTTTTTTCTGGATGCCTGGTATTGTCAGGTTGATAACTGGCTGTTTGAGGCACCATGGAGGAATTGAAGGTCTCGCCGCGGGCGTAAAACCAGTTGGTAGGGAGTCACCATGTGCAGTTATTGTTCGACAAAATGATGTATGAGGTCTATCCACTGGCAGAGAGGCTAGGTGGTGATGGGGAGTCCGGCCCACATGCCTTATGTGTGTTCTCAAAGCTTCAATTTCAATATGGGTCTGCACGAGGTGGTCTTTGGCTATAGCTATAGTCGCCATTGTTGAGGCACCCTGAGGCAGACCTAGACATATTCGAAGCGCCTGTGCTTCAACGCTTTGTATCATGCATCGACTTGTTTTGCTGGCGTTTCATAATGCAGGCAGACTGTATCGTAAAAAGCCAAGGAAAAGCACCCTATACAGTCGTAACATAGCATTAGGCTGTATTCCCCAAGTCTTTCCAGCGAGAAACTTGAAAAGATGGCATATGCCTGTCGATCGCTTTTTCAAATACGACACATGAGGGCTTCATGGTATGTCTCTGTCGACTATGACACCCAGAAATTTGTGAGATCGACGATACGGTATATTTTGACCGTTAATTGACACTCTGTAATTCGACATGGGTTTGCGCGTAAGTGCCAGAAGAGCGCACTTTCCGGAGGAAATTTCCAGGCCTCGATTGCGTAGATACAAAGTAGTTGCAGTAGCAGCTCTCTGTATTCTCGCTCGTAACTGCAGGCGAATTACCGCAGATGTCCAGATGCAGATGTCATCAGCGTATGTTGATAGATAAATATTGTTTGGTAGGTGCGTATGGAGAGCGATTAGTGTTATATTGAATAGCACAGGGCTCAGTACACCACCCGGAGGGACGCCACGACAATTAAAATCTGTAGACGTGTTCCCGGTCTCTGTACTCACAAAATGAGATCGCATTTGGAGATAACTGCGTATCCACTTAAACTTTCGGCCACCCACTCTAATCTCTTCTAGTGCGGTAAGGACGGCTTCATGTGTAACGTTATCATAGGCTCCTTTGACGTCAAGGAACAGAGAGACGCAAAGACGCTTATGGCCTTTCTCGTGTTCAACGTACGTGATTAGGTCAATGACGCTATCGATCGATGATCGACCACGTCGAAAGCCAGCCATGGCATTTGGGTAGATCTCATGATAATCCAAGTACCACTCGAGTCGGCCGAGAATCATTCTCTCCATCACTTTACCCACGCAACTAGCCAATGCGATCGGGCGATAGGAGGAGAGTTCCAATGGTGATTTGCCAGGTTTTAGTAATGGTACTAGACGACTAGTTTTCCAACTTAAGGGGACAGTGCCCTCTTGCCAACAATCATTATATAGCTGAAGTAGAGCTATTCTCGCGCGCTCACCCAAATAACACAGGGCTCTGTAGGAGATTCCGTCAGGTCCTGGTGCGAAGGTCTTGTTGCATGAAGCGAGTGCTGCTTTGAGCTCCTGAATGGTGAATGGGTAGTCCATACAGGAGTCACGTGGTGGCGGACAACTGCTCGAAAGTGGTGAGCTTCTGATGGGTGCAGTTTGCCCTGATAATCCGGCACAGAACTCTTCAGCAACGTCCACATCTGGTCGATTTTGGTGAAGGGCTAAGGCCTTGAATGGTGACTTCTGAATGGGCGATGACCGCAAACCTCTAACCGTCCTCCATATCTGCGATAAAGGCTTACGAGGGTCGAGTGACTCGCAGAAAGTAATCCAGCGTTGGAATTCTTCAGCGTTAGAATTCAGGGAACAAAGTTTACGGAAAGCTGAGGCACATATATTACTAATATGTAAATTCCACGATAGGTTGTTTGAAAATGTTACTCCCAGAGATTTGAAGTTTTCAACTTATTCTAGCGGTGAGGCAGCCAGTGTGTAGGTGTATTTTAACGGGCTTTTTTCCCTTGTGGTACGAAGACAGACAGTTTTTTCTTTGTTTAAAGACATGCCTGATCTGTCACACCACGCCTGTATGTTATGCAAACTAATCTCGAGGTTGGTTTGGTTATGCACTGTAGTTATTTCCTGATATAAAACGCAATCGTTTGCAAATATTCTGATTTGTGTGCCAGGTGTAACAACGTTGACAACGTCATTTATATAGACCAAAAACAACAATGGCCCCAGGACGCTACCCTGGGGTACTCCGGATGTCACTGGAAGACAGCTCGAGTCGTTTCCCTCAATAGTGGGAAACTGCACGCGATCCGAAAGATAAGCTGCTATCCAGGATACTATAATGCTAGGAAGATTGTAATCTCTGAGTTTTTGTATAAGTTTATAGTGAACTACTCTATCGAACGCCTTGCTAAAGTCAATAAAAAGAGCGTCGATTTGGACATTATTACCAAATGTTCTTGCAAAACTATGAATTACAGTTAACAGTTGTGTCGTAGAGGAGTAGCCTTTCCTAAAGCCATGCTGCCAGTTCGTTAACACTGAATTTCTGTCTAAACATTTGGTCATCTGGTTGGCGATGGTATGCTCGATTAGTTTACAGCAAAATAATGTTAAAGATATCGGTCGATGATTTTCTACAGATAAACGATTGCCCCTTTTAAAAATTAGCACTACCCGAGCTGTCCTCTAGTCTTTGGGTACCGGAGTAGACAACAAAAAAGCTGTGAACACTATAAAATGAAATCTACCGATACATTCCGCATTGCGCTTAAAAAACATATTTGGGATACCATCTGGGCCACATGATTTCGTTGTCTTCAAGTTTAAAAGCATTGACACAATACCATTGTATGAAATAAAGTCCACTTCGTGCGGCTCAAAGAGAGTAGAATGAAACGCGTTACCTAAACCTGTCTGGGAATAAACGCTGTGGAAGTAAGTGTTAAAACGTTCGGTGATCTTATTCACGTATTTTGCGGTGGTTCCATCTCACATTATCTCACAGACAACATTATCTCACAGACAGGTCTCTTAGCTTCGCCTAAATATCCCCAAAATTTTTCGGGTGCACTTTTCATGAAACCAGGTAGCTGCACGTTGAAGTAGTAATCCTTTGAACTTCGAATCGCTGATGACAATTTGCTTTTTATAATACTGATAAGTTGGCGCGGGTCACCCTTCTTTTTGCTTTTTTTAGTTTGCGCTTCAGTTGCAATATGTTACGCGTCATTCATGGCATTTGTTTATTGACCATCTTTGTTTTGTTAGGCACAAACCGATTTATGCAGTGGCGACACATTTTGAGGAACATTTCTCAGAGCGTGAATACGTTGTTGTCAGTATCGGTGAATTCACCAAGGCACGTTTTCGTGTAATCTATTATGCTTGCATCGTTGGCTTTAGCAAAGTTATTGAAGCAATGATTTTTTGTACGTTTAGAGACATCAGGCGTAAGTATGGGCAAGGAAACACTTACAAGCTTGTGATCGGATAGACCATCAACTGAAACAACGCATTCCGAAAAATCACGATGCACAAATAGCAGGTCAAGAATATATCTAGAGAAACCTTGTACACGGGTAGGTTCATTAACTGCTTAAAATAAGTCGTGTTCTAGCATAAGGTCGAAGATAATGTTAGCGTTTCTGCCCTTCTTTAAATCTGCCTGAAGACGTTCCCAGTTAATGCTGGGCAGGTTAAAATCGCCTACAAGAAATTTTTTATGCCGAAAAGGAGACATGTATTCTTTTAGTTTTATCATGTAATCGGGTGTAGCGTCTGGTGGTCTATAACATGCGAATAATACAAAGGAATGCCCCCAGCATGGCAACTGAATGCATAGGCAGTCGATGTCAGGATATTCATCAATAAGTGTTGAATCAATTGGTTCTTTAGTAAGGACAGCCACACCTCCACCCCTATGTGCTCTGTCCCCACGAAAAACTTTATATTACGGTGGAAATACAAGATCATCTTTTACCTGACCATTCAACCATGTCTCCGTAATGATAGTGACATGATGGTCGTGTATGAGCAGCTGAATTTCTAATGAATCTGCCTTTTTGATAACACTGCGGGCGTTTAAGTTGGTGATACGCAACTGCTTTGTTTGTGGTGAACACGTGTGAGCAATACTATTGTAGTTATCTGTAGAAGGGGAACTTCTCGCGCTGCTCGGAACCATGCTAGCTTCTGCAACTAAGACAACACTTGCGTGTGACTTCTTGTCAATGGGCGAATGGGCCTTGCGGCCTCGTTTTTTTTAACTGGTACTTTATCATTTTTTTCTTCATCCCAGACATACGCCACCCCGCCAATGTACAACTTGTCAAATGATAACGTAACCTTCTCATGCTTTTCACGGTTTGGCTTCACACTTGCCCACAGCTTTCCTCTGACTTCCCGAATGTTCCGAGAAAAATCTGCACCGATTGAAATATTCGAGTTCTTTAATTTACATCCCTTTTTTTAGAATATTGTACTTGTTGTCTCTAGAGTTCGAAAGCCTCACGATAACCGGGCGGTTTTTGTAACTTGCCGGCTTGCCTAATCTATGTATTCGTTCCATAGGTACTTTTTCTAGTTCCAGAAGACTCTGAAAAATATCTTTGTTAACGGTCATTTCCAAAGTTTCAGAATTTGCACCTTTTGTTTCAGTTAGTCCATAAATGATTAGGTTAGATCGGCGGCTGCAGTTTTCTAGTTGGTCTACTTTCTTTTCGAGTGACTTAACTACACTGCGAATGCTGCGCAGTTCTTCCTGGTAAGTGTTTATCTTGTCGTCCAGGTTAGAAAGCGTGCCTAATTGCTTTTCGATTTCAACCAGCCGCTTCTCTTTAATATCCTTAATGTCACACGAGATTTCTTTCACCTGCTTTGAAATCTGAGTAAGATCAGGGCCAGGGTTTGATTCAATGTCCCTCCCCAGAAGTAGCAACCTTCTCAGGGAGAAATGAACAGCATGCAGCAAACAAATCGGCCGCGGGCACGGCAGCACCAATAAAAAGGGATCGCTTGAATGAAGACATTTGCCATAGTGTTTTCTCACCTGCAAGGCAAGAAGAAAAGGGTTGTGAGTGATCCACATCGTTGCGGTGCCACCGTGCCCTGTGACCGAGTCGTTGAACGGGTGTCTCTTTATAGGCTCCCTGAAAGGTGTCGCTCCGCGCAGTTCATGCGCGTAGTCCTCTGCATCCAGTGACGTAGAATGACATGGCAGTCTGCTGAACGGTTGCGAGACCAGATCTCCGGTGCTGTGATTGCAGATGTCACAGGGGAACAGCGGTGTTGCATGCGTAGAAGCGTTCAGCGTGACGAGGTTTAAGCAGCCCTCAGCATGCAGGACACCAAGTAACTGCACGGCAAGAAGAAAAGGGCTGTGAGTGATCCACATTGTTGCGGTGCCACCATGCCCGAGCATGCCGGGCACGGTGCCACCGTGCCGATATGCCGAAGGGTATCTTGAAGGGCCAGTTGGTACATGATACTGAGGAGAACAGCTGCAATATGCCGTTCGCCAGCAGGGTTATTTTGACCGTTGGGTCGAAATAACCCTGCTAACCTACAATTCTAACCTACAATTTTCAATCCAGTTTATTTAGCATCTGAGAGATGTTTGGGGCAGGATCGAAAAGACTGAGAAGGCTTGACCAGATCCGTACACAAGGGCATGCCAGACTTCCTTGTGTCAGAGCAGTTTCTTAAGAATATTCACAACAAACTCGCTGTATTTCTAAAGGAGAGAAACTTCGAAACCCCGAAGCAGATGTTCGAGGCGTGAGAGCACTTCATCGAAGCACCACAACAACAAAATGTCAGCCATTTTCGGGAAGCATTTGAAACCTCTTCAATAGCAAGCGAGAGTCAGCAGAGAAAGGAGTCACCTAAGTCTTCCCAGATATTTTTTCTGTGTTACCATGTCGGGCACGAGGCTTCTTTATGTCGAGAGAAAAACGAACAGCCATTCTGTAACGTTTTTCACAACGCCGGCCATCAAATGAGCAATGACTGTAATAACAGCAGGATATGTGCAGTGGTTTTAGCTAAACGAAGAAACGGAAGACACAGGAAATGTTTCCGGCTGCGCCATAGAAGAGGTCATCGGTGAGTGTAAGGGAGATGAGAATAAGAAAGACTACAGAACTTCGAATGATGGGTTTATGCTGGTATCAGTCGGAAGGGTTCTCGGGAGACAAGTAAAAGTATTGTGTGATCGGGTAGCAACACGGCCATTTTACAGCGAGACTTGGTCCCTGAATTTGCTTTAACAGGAAAAAGAGGCCGCGTCACCCTTGCAGACGGAACATCTCCAAAACTTCCTGGAGCATGGTTAGACCTCTTCTCACCGCATTTCACGGGACGTATATTGGTCAAATGTATTCCCCGTCCCCTATATGGAGTGAATTTAGGAAATATACCACGGAACGACCACCTAACGATCCTGACTTGGATTGGTCACATAGGGGAGATAAGGAGGGACACGCTCCGAAAGGACCCGAAATATGTGCGACGCTAAGTACAGCGAGGCTTGCAACAGGGCGATGGAGGAAATCGAATTGCCAGTGTAGCGGCCGGGAATGTCGGCTGCCGGAGGCAGCGAGAAAGGAGACGTGAAGCTGGTTTGGAGTTGCAGGGCAAGACTGTTTATTTCCACTCCGTGCGAGTGACGAGAGTTCCCCTCGACGAGGGAGAGAAAGAGGCACCCCCGCGTTCTTCTACAAGAAAGAGGAAAAGGGGGCCACCGAGCGAGCAGACGTAGCATGCCGCCGGTGCTAATCCCCGGAGCCGGCCCCGACAACACGTTGTTCCCCGAACACGGAGGAGGAGGCGCTGGCGCCGCGAGTAGGCGCGCTGTCGACGGCCGGCTGCAGACGGGATAGAAAAGAATGCGGTGGTGCTGAGCAGCTTCCGCTACAAAGGCTCCCTCCCTAGATTGCGGAGCTTTTAAAGAAGGACAGCAGTTACGGGCTGAATAGTGAAAGGTCACAGTCCAATGGTTAGCACTGAAATCGTGAGAGGCTGCTTGAATGGAAACCTCAATATGAGCAGGCTTGGCGCGGTCAACGGCGACGACTTCTCGTTTCCCCCGCACGTCGATTGCGATGGTTTTGTTAGTACGTCCTAAAACTTTGAATGGGCCATTGTACGGCGGAGTAAGGGGCGGCTTCGTTGCGTCGTGTCGCACGAACACATGGGTAGCAGAGTCCATGTCAGGAAAAGTGAAAACTTTCCTGTTGCGGGCGATGCGAGGTGCTGTTGGCCTGAGTTGCGCGAGCCATGCGCGCAGCTTCTCGATGTGATCGGAGGCTGTTGGGGCGGAAGGTGTCTGGTCGGAGAAGAATTCTCCCGGGAGGCGCACTGTTGGGCAGTAGACCATTTCCGCTGCGCTGAAGCCGAGGTCTTCCTTCACCGTTGAGCGTAGGCCAAGAAGAACGAGCGGGAGCTTCTCCACCCAGTGGTGGCGGTCGAGTTTCGCTGCCAGTGCGGCTTTGAGTTGCTGGTGGAAGCGCTCAACCATTCCGTTGCTGGCGGGGTGGTAGGCGGTTGTATGCTGCAGCTTCGTGCCGAAGAGCGTTGAAAGTGCGGAAAAGAGGTTGCTCTGGAATTGCCGTCCCCGGTCAGTTGTTATGCGGGCGGGGCAGCCAAAGCGGAACACCCATGTTTGAATGAAGGCCTGCGCGACGGTCTCAGCTGATATGTCCGCAATTGGTATAGCTTCGGGCCACCGGCTGTACCTGTCGATGGATGTAAGCAGGTACCTAAATCCTTGGCAGGGCGGTAGTGGTCCCACGAGGTCGAGGTGAACGTGGTCGAACCGCGACTCAGGAGTCCGAAATTCCTGTAGTGCAGCCCGATTGTGGCGAGTCACTTTCACTTGCTGACACGTTTCACATGTCCGAGCCCATCGTCACACGTCCGCGTTGACTCCGGGCCAAACGAAGCGTTGCGTTATCAGCCGCTGGGTGGCACGGACACCTGGGTGGCTGATGGAGTGGAAAGTGTTGAATACCACTCGGCGAAAGTTCAGTGGGACGAAAGGTCGTGGTGCTGCCTGGGAGGTATCGCAGGTTATTGTGCTCTGGACGTAGGGAAGTGCAACCTCCGAGAGCACGAGTGAAGATCCCCCTCCCTTCAGTCTTGTCAACTCGGGGTCGTCCCGCTGAGCTGCGGCCATAGCTTCGAAGGCCAGGACTTCTGTGCCGGAAGCATTGACGCGAGACAAGGCGTCAGCTGCTTCGTTTTCGATCCCGGGAACGTGGCGGATGTCTGTAGAAAACTCGGAGATGAATGAGAGCTGACGGATCTCTCGTTCTGAGTAGGAGGAACTGTTGTTTTTGAATACGTAGGTGAGGGGCTTGTGGTCTGTCAAGATGTAGAACTCACGGCCTTCGAGGAAGTAGCAGAAATGCTTAATGGAAAAATATATTGCGAGCATCTCCCTTCCAAATGTGCTGTACCGTGCTTCTGCAGCTTGAGACGTTTTGAAAAGAAGCCCAGTGGCTTCCACTGGGCGCCCTCCTGTTGCTGCAGCACTGCTCCGACCGATGTGGAGGAAGCGTCCACCATGAGGCGTGTAGGAGCTTCAGGCCGTGGATGAATGAGGAGGGTAGCCGCGGCTAGCTGGTCCTTAGCTTTCTGGAAAGCGTTCTGGTGTTCGTCAGACCAACAAAATTCTGGTGCCTTTTGGTCGTCTCGACGCAGCAGGTCGGTCAATGGCTGGAGCACTCGAGCACAAGACGGAATGAAGCGCCGGTGGAAGTTTAAGAGCCCGAGGAACTCCCTCAGCTTGCGAAAAGATGTTGGAGCTGGAAACTTCTTGACGGATTCCACCCTCTATTCCAGTGGCATAATGCCTTCAGCAGTGATGTGGTGGCCGAGGAAGTTGAGCGCCTCTACTCCAAACACGCACTTTTGAGGTTTCAACACCAGACCGTGCTCATCCAAACGCTGAAATAGCTGGCGGAGGTGCTCTTCGTGCTCCGCAGGCGTTCTGCTGGCCACCAAAATGTCATCCAGGCAGACAAAGATGAAAGGAAGACCCCGGGTGACCTCATCCATGAACCTTTGAAAGGTCTGTGCGGCATTTTTCAAGCCGTAGGGCATGCGGACAAACTCAAACAGGCCGAACGGAGTTGTTATGGTTGTTTTTGGTATGTCCTGCGGTTCGACGGGGATTTGGTGGTATGCCGCTACAAGGTCGATCTTGCTGTATATTTTCGTACCTGCCAGCCGCGCGCTGAAATCGTGAATGTGTGGCAGAGGATACTGGTCCGGCGTTGTCGATGCGTTCAAGGCTCTGTAATCACCACACGGGCGCCAATTGTCGTCCTTAGGCACCATGTGTAGCGGCGATGAATGGTTGCTAGACGAAGGGCGAACAATTCCCAGCTGCAGCACATGCTCGAGCTCCCTGCGTGCAGCTTGA